>PVKC010003026.1:0-40642 GCA_004027635.1 Crocidura indochinensis | reverse complement strand
GAAATATACCAAGGAAATATACATATCCCCTTTAAGTCATTTGCAATAGGTGAGGTGTGTGTGTGTGTGTGTGTGTGTGTGTGTGTGTGTGTGTGTGTGTGTGTGTGTGTGTAAAATCCAGAGCACAGCTTCACCCTCCAATATAATCATGTGGAGTCTGCAAAAAACAGTTCACAACAGTCATGATCAGGAAATGTCTTCTAGCTGAGGGTCTCTCAAAGGCTGAATCCAATAGTGAGCAACAGTTCACAGCAAAGGAAGGTGGGAGAAAATGGGCCACAGAAAGCAAAGCAGCAACAGCAGTGGTGACAGCTTCTGCCTGGGCCAAGGCAGGCTTGAGACTATCATTTCTCTTTGGGAGCTGACTGGTAGCTGATTGTGGTGGGGAGAACATTCCCATTCCTGAGGAGTTAAGAACTGAGAATCAAAAGGGTTAAACTGGGAGAAATGACAGATATAGGAGTATTAGTGTTCTTCCAAAGGAAACCCTAAAATGCCCTCATCTTTTCCTCTTAGTGAGGACACCCAGAAATGTAGACTTTCAATAATGGGGAACGAGACCTTTATGGGACACTAAATGAACAAATGCCTTGAGTTCTATGAGGAATTTGTTCTTCTGTTCAATCCACCTAGTTAGTAGGTAATAGCTTTACTATAGCAGCCAAAAGAATTCAGCACCGCCATCCAAGCAGCATCTGTTTGAAGTAAAGTAATTTGAGGATCAGAAAGGGCCCCCAAGTTTTCCTTATCTGTGTGTTTCCAGTTCAGTAATTTGAGATATTAGCATTGCACTTGGACTTAAAATAAGGTCCTGGAGTAGCCTTTTTTCTCCATAAAATTCTTAGGTGATTCATGTGCCCATTCAGGTTTAGAAAGTACTGTTTGCAAGCTTGGCCAGGTGCCCAATTTTGTTTTATGAGATCACATTTTCCCATTAAAAGTGTTGCCTTTGGTTTCCTTTGTAGGGCAATGGCAGAGGTAAATGCTTACTACAGTGATGATCATCCAAAACTCCTGAAATACAGATCCCCAAAAGGTTGTCAACCCTGCTTGAATACTGTAGACTTATAGACATTCACAGTTTTTAAAATAAGGATAAACATATCAGCCTTTTTGTTTTATATCCCATACCTAGTAAGTCATAGAACCAGACCTCAATTCAAGTGGGCCATGGATAGCCCCACAGAAGTCTAGAGTGCTCGTACGTGGCTTAGGCACACGGTGAACAGATTCAAAAGGCAGATAATCATGTCCTGTTCTTCTCTATGACAGAAAAATTTTCAATGGTCAATTTCCTAATTTCCCCCTGAGTGATCTCCCAGCCGGGTGACCAGTGGATGGATGGCTCAAATCCCTGAGAACTCTGATCAAGAATTGTTGGGAGGATTTCTAAGCTCTCCAGAAGCTCTGCAGCATCTTAAGTTATTCATTCTGGTTGGTCTAAGATTTATTTGGGGGGTGAGGGGGGGGCGTTTTTGGGCCACACCCAGTGATGCTCAGGGGTTATTCTTGGCTACGTGCTCAGAAACTGCTCCTAGTTTGGGAGACCATATGGGATGCCGGGGATGGAACTGAGGTTCGTCCTGAGTCAGCAGTATGCAAGGCAAGCACCCTACCACTGTGCTACCACTCTGGCCCCAGGTTGTTCCAAGATTTGAGCGATTTTTTTCTTGTGTGTCTAGTATTTTCAAGTCCCTGACTTCCCTTCAATATTATCAGCACTGAGTTGAAGAGAAGGTTCTTAACTGTTAGAAAATGTATGAGAAGCACATTAATCTACTGCATCAGAAGCACATTTGCCCATGTTGTCCATGCCCTTCAGAAGCTATCAGTACAATTCCATGAAGAAAGAAGTTAAAAGGAAAAACAGAGAATTCATCTTTGAAACTATGCTTGTAAAACATGGGATGGGGAGAGGACTAGGCCTCACTGAAGGATGCTCAGTTCTACTCTTTAGTATACACGTCTTTCCCCTGCTTGCTTATTCTGTTTCTTTAGTCTCAGGACCTCACTGAAGAAAAATACATTTACCTTTCAAGTACTGCAGCAATAGACTCCCTCCTTTTCTTTCTCCTATATCTCCTTCTTTGAAGATTTCTGATGTAAGTGGTAGAAAAAATATTCAGTGTGGCTGAGAGCTTTTTGCATTGCAATGACGTGGAAAGCATGTGATTATTTAGACCAGCTCTCTTTGCTATCTAGGATTGAGAGCAGGTATTATATGCCACAGACTTGCAGAAGACACTTTATAGTTAAAGTCCCTCAGAACAACCTTGCATTCTGAGTATCTTGAAGTGGCCCTATTTCCTGATCCAAATTCTGCTCTTGAAATGGTAGCTTTTACCAACCACAGCAGACAGTCCATCTTGTTCTAATCTGGTTCTCTTGTTCTGACATTATTGAACACTCTAGAGTAAGAGTGTCACTAGTATATATTGCATATCCACTTTCATACTGACTTGGTCCCTGACAAAAGGCAATACTTTATTCTTGGGATTGTACAGGCATCTGCAACAGCATTTCTACTCTTTGTTATAATAAGAAGTTTCTGTTCAACAATTCCTTTTTGAAAAATAATAAAAAGAACTCAAGCATATCTGACAAAGTTAAAAAATAAGAAGACCTTAAAACTTCATTAGCATTAGCCCAGAGACATATGGGTAAAGAAGGGGATACAGAAATAGACCTTCTATTCTCAAAGCAGGATCCCAAGTCATTCTCTTGCCCCCTTCACTCTCCTGTCCACTCTTGTCCTGCTGCTCTTTGGAGGCCAAACCAGATCAGACATTTATAAATATGTATTGTTTGTCAGCCTCTGATATAACCCCCCAAAGCTTTATTCCAAACAAAGTTGACATGAATTCAAACTCATGATGCCTTCCAGACCCCAAGTGTTCTGTGTCGCCAGATGGTATGTAGTCTAATTGCAGGTGGAGACAGAAGTTGACAGGCTCTGAGTTCCTTGTCCCTTTCTGCCTGGGCGTCAACAGAGGACAGGGGAAGTTTTCACTACCAGCATGAGTTCTGCCTGAGAGAAATACAATCAACGTGGCTTTCTGACTTTAGAAGCTACACCAGATTTACTGTCCTCAATAAATGACTTATACTGCCAATTGATGCCATATATGAGGTTTGACCTTCAAGACATAGGGGAGGATTGTCAGCCACATCCAGCAATGCTCAGGGGGTACTGTTGACTCTGTAAAGTGCTCAAGGGACCATATATGGTGCCAGAGGTTGAACTGGGCTGGTCTGCATGTAAGGTAAGTACCTTAAACCCTATCTGTACTCTCTGGTTATTGAAGAAATTATTTTAGTGGTCCTTGAAGACAATGTTTTAATAGTCCTTAAAGACATGATTTTAAAAACCAGTGTATTTCAAAAGCTTGAATGACATGAAGTACATGGACAGACTTAAACTAATTCTTAAACTAAAACAAAATCACAGACAGATCCTGTGCCTTAAGGAACTTGCTGTAGAAAAGGGCGTTGATTTGTGATGCTCAGAGAACACTTGCCGAGTGCCTATTATAATACATAAATGGGAGTGAAGGCCAAAACTTCACCTCACAAGGTATGTATTCTAGAAAGAAGGAGATGAGAGGAATAGGATATGTAGGGAATGCTGCTGGACTGGAAGGGTAAGTTGGATGTGACATGGGGGCTGTGGTTTCTGTCAGGGGTCCTCAAACTTTTTAAACAGGGGGCCAGTTCACTGTCCCTCAGATCGTTGGAGGCCGGACTATAGTAAAAACAAAAACTACGAACAAATTCCTATGCACACTGCATATATCTTATTTTGAAGTGAAGAAACAAAATGGAAACAAATACAGTATGTGGCCCGCGGGCTGTAGTTTGAGGACCACTGTTAGAGAATGAAAATGCCTTGACCTGCAGCCTTAAGACTTCCCTGTGAAATAGATGATTCTGTAAGGATGGCAGAGATGCTCATTGGATACATAAGTAGAACAAGCTAAAACAGAAGAACTTAGCTTGTAATATTAGTGTTTTCAATTATCCTTTTGTAGTGTCAGAAGGGGCCTCAAAACTTTGTCTTGTTCTAAGATACTAACACCTCTTCTCCCATTTTACCAGTTATGGAAAAAGTAAAAATGCCAACCATGCTTCATAATGGATGAGAGGAGATATGGTTAAAATCATGCTTTTACCTGGTGGTTTTTCAGTCATTTTATTCCGTTAGTGGTTGTATATGAAGAATATGATGGTGTACATTCATTATTATTACAGTAAATGTTTGAAAGAACAGTTTCTCACAGAGCTCAGGCCACTTAATTCTTTTCATCTCAAGAGAGCTGTCCTTCTATGAGAATAGTTAAAAAAAAAGTTGTGTGACTTTGGGAGAATATTGAGGTGGCATGATGGAGCCGCAAGCTTCCTCCATTTGCCACTCTGTGAATTGAGTTGGATTATGTCATTTCCTCTGATGCCCTGAAATGCAGTCGTAAGAATAATGGCCCTGTTATGTAGCTGGGCTGAAAATAGCTTTCCCAGTGCCAGAAAAAGATGATTCATCCTTAGCTTAGAAGCCATTTCTGGAAACTGCCAGAATGAAGGACAGAGGTGATTCACTCTGGGGCACTATCATTGTCCAACTCAATTTGGAAATGCTGGTACATCCCAGCACACCAGGATTTCAATGAATAGAGTTGCATGTAGGCCTACTAAGGACCTACATGTTCTGTGGGGATGTGTTTATAGCAGCACTGAAGTGCTTGTGCTCATACATAGAGTATGCCTCTCTGGTGAAGGAAAATAAGTTCACATCCAGCAGTAGGCCATAGAGATTTCTCACCCCTAACTTTGACTCTGAGATGGGTTGATTGACACCAACCTTAAAATAGAAGTTTGGTTTCTTCTTCTTTCTTCTTCTTCTTCTTCTTCTTATTATTATTATTATTATTATTATTATTATTATTATTATTATTATTATTTTGGTTTTTGGGTCACACCCGGTAGTGCTCAGGGGTTACTCCTGGCTCTATGCTTAGAAATTGCCCCTGGCAGGCACAGGGGACCATATGGGATGCCGAAATTTGAACCACTGCCCTTCTGCATGAAAGGCAGACACCTTACCTCCATGCTACCTCTCTGGCCCCAATAGCTCTGTCTTCTTATATATAGTCTTATATCCAAAAATTGCTAAAACTATGTTAAAAGATTTTAAGGTGGTGGTTTTGTCCCCTTCTATAATTGTTTTATCCCATCACAGAAAATCCCAGAAGCATCCAAGGCATGGGTCCTTCAGGGGAAAAACTTAGAGTGTTCTGGAAGGAAGGACAGCAGGTGACTGAGTTGAATTTTTCTCCCTCAGTCCTCCAGGTTTTTTCTCTACCAGATCTTTGAGACTTCCTCTGACCACCTGCTCTCAGGGTCCTTTTTGGCTATGTGTCAAGACACTAATTTATTTTTCTTGATCTTTTTGCAAAAATCAATTTGCTGAGTCCCTGAATCACTTTTATTGATCGCAGTTGACTTTTCTCAAACGTGATGGCATCTAGACATCCCATCCCTGCTCTACACATCACCATGCTCTGCACTCCACTTCAGCTGGGCCCATCCAGGAAAGCAAGCAAAGGGGGTTTACAAAACTAGTGCTTGCCTCCTTTTGTAGGAATTGAAATCAAGTCCTACCATCTTACTCCTTACCAATTTTTCTTAGATTCTTCTATGAGAGGACCCTGGTTCCTTGTGTCTGGTGCTATTTTCAAAATCACAACTGTATCTTTAATTATATTTTAATTTTGGGAGATACATCTGTATAGTGTTCAGAAAATCCAGGGACCCTCTTTGAGTGATATATCACCAGCTAGGTTGTATGGTTTATTGCTTGAACCCAGCCATGTGATGCAGGACAAGCAGTTCTGGGAACCAGCAGAAATTCTAGAACTGGTAGTGCTTGGGGTAGTAGTTTTGGGGGTATCAGATAGTGCTGGGATCAAACTTTATTACTTTTGCATGCAAAACATGTGACCTTAACCACTGTTCTATCACCCTGGCTTCTAAAGGAATATGCTTAATGATCCTGAATGGCAATGTCTTTATCCATTTTCATTCATATACATATGCTAAGTTTTATCACAACTGAAGAACAATTCCTAAGGAAGGACAAAGATCGAGTGGGGAATCACTGATTCAGGATAAAAGTTGATCCTTAGTTTCTTCTCAGGTTCTCTTTGGCTATCATTTAAAAAAAAAAAGTAGAGCGAACTTTCCCCTACCCCATCAACAACCCTAATATAAAGGAGGGTGGACAATTCAGCCCAGTTCAAATCAAATCAAATAAAAGCTATATTCATCAATTCTCCTCATTTGGATCACTTACTGTGTGTTAGAATGAAAGCCAGTATTTCAAGAGGATTCAATTTATGTTCCGAGAGACATAAGAGCCATTCTTCAAATATGAGCAATTCTTGCAATGAATTATTCGAGGCAGCCTCTGGTCAGCTCTCAGCACTCTCCAATGACCTAGAGATGAATTTCCCATTTCTCATTCCCAGAGTTTCGAGGCTGAGAAGAATGAGTTTGTTCATCTATGACTCACGGCCTGTTGCTAAGTGATCTCAACTGTGTCAATACATTTGTTCACAACTCTAATTGTGTTAATGAATTGAACATAATTAAACTTACAACATGTCATGAGTTTCTTCTGGCAGAACTCTGTAGATATTTCAAAAAAAAAAAAAGCTCTGTGGGGAAGTGAATAAATGTACTGTCCAACTTCTGACATCATGTAGCATGCCAGCAGAGAAAAGTAAGGGATTCCAAACTGGACTTTGTGAATGAATCTTCCTTTCTGAGTCATTTCATTTTATTTGCAATTGCATGTAACCTATCCTCGGATCGCATTTGTGAGGCTATATACTCTTTTAGGACAGAAAATATATTTTATTTTATTTTATATGTATTCTCAATTCTTGGTAGAGAGGCTGTGACCAAAAACTGCATGAGGGTTAACGTGGCCACAAGAACAGAGACACTAAAACAAACTTTTGAAGGTTCACAAGAGTCAGATAAAGGACTTTATTCAATACTTGCAATATCCTATATGCTCTTCTCAAGTGGCAAGATTTTCTCATATAAAATTGCATGAACTCTCATAAAATTCTTTGAAGGAGGTAGAATTGTCTCCTTTTTATATGTAAAGAAACTAAAATGTACCAAACTGACACATAAGACAGTACCAATTGTCTGCTGTACACCAATACTTGGTTCTTTTCATGGTCAGTCATGTCCTTAAACATGATGTGAACTTTGGGTTCACAGACCCATCAAAATTTACTATGAAGAGGGGCCAGAAATATAGCACAACAGTAGGATTTGCCTTGCATGCAGCCAATCCAGGTTGGAAGGTGGTTCGAATCCTGGCATCCCATATGGTCCCCAGAGCCTGCCAGGGGTGATTCTGAGCCCAAGCCAGGAGTAACCCCTAAGTGCCATCAGGTGTGACAAAAAAATGATATCTTTATTTAAGCCCATCATTACATTTTGTAGTTGGGTTTCAGTCATAAAAAAGAACACCTAATGCATTGTATTGAAATGTGTATTTTTAAAATAAAATTATATGAAATGATAAAAAGTTACCTTACTCATGTAACTTTCCCACCACCAATGTCCCCCATCTCCCTTATGCCCCCATCCCCTGCCTGTATTCGAAACAGGCATTCTTTCTCTCACTCACTACCATTGTCATGATAGTTGCTAGTGTAGGTAGCTATTTCTCTAACTGCACTCATCACTCTTTATTTTATTGTGGGCAAAGTGAATTACAAATCTTTCACAGTAATATTTAAGGCACATAGTAATACTGAATGAGGGGTATTCCCACCACCAGTGCTGTCCTCCCTCCACCCCTGTTCCCTGTATGCATCCCACTTTCCCCACCTCTCCCCCCTGTAATGCTAGTGCAACTGTTCCCCCCTATGTACAGCTTGTTGTAGATGGGGTATCGTTTCTGTTGTTGTTGACTTTGGATTTCGTATTCAAGTCTGATTATTTTTTATTTCCACCAAATAAACATATGACTGTATGGTCTTGATACCATCCGTTTTTCTCCCTCCAATTATGATGCTGATCAAGATGATTCCAGTAATGTGGATCTATTGGAGATATAAGATAGGATATGGGAGGAGTCTGACTAGGTGCTATAAGCATACATTTGGAAGACGAAAGGGAAAAGAAAAATAAAGTAACAAAAGAAAAGAAAGTGAGACAAGACAAAACAAAACAAAACAATAAGGAGTAACAACAAAAATACAAAAAGAATTAAAAAAAAGAATAAACCAAAAACCAAAACCATCAGCTATGAAGAAACAATCCAAAAAACCCCATAAAATCAAAAACAAAAACAATAAACAAAAACAAAAGAAAAAACCCACACCAGCAACTTCTTAAAAAAGGGTCATGTTGTGCTCACTTCAGCAGCACATATACTAAAATTGGAACGATACAGGGAAAATTAGCATGGCCCATGCTCAAAGATGACACGCAAATTCGGGAAGCATTCCATATTTTAAAAAAGGGGTTGTGTTTCTTTTTTCCCCTTTTTTTGCATAGGCACAGTAAATATTGGGGAAATAAGAATGGGAATTCCCTTGGCCAAAGAGATACATGGTTTCTCTGCCCTTGAAGCATACTGCTATGGGAACAGCTGCAGGTTCCATACTCACTCTTTTACACACCCAAGGTCTTTTTATGGTGCCAGAAGACTTCCGCTTTGATGTGGGCAATGACATCCCTCCTCTGTAGCTAAAGATCTTGCTATTTGCATTGGTCATAGGGCAAAGGCTAGGAGAGAGGTTTGGGGTTTTTTTATATAGTTATAGGATTTCTGATCCATTACTGTTGTTGTAACCAGTCTTCTGTAATTAGTGGATTTGGTTTTTGCTCAGATCCTAGGTCAGAGCCTAGGCTATAGTTTCAGCATGGTTCCTGATGCTCAGTTGTGGTTATCAAAGTCAGACCTTTGGGATTAAGAGCTCTTGGTTTTTGTACGAATCTGAAGCTGTGCACTCACCACTCTTTGTGGTAAGCTTCATATCGTGGGTCGATCCTTCCAACCTTCATCTCTATTGTCTCTGGGTGTTATTACAATACTATCTTTCAGTTTTCTTTAATCTCACAGATGATTGAGAGTATTATGTTTATCTCTCTTCCTCTGATTTATTTCAGTCAGCGTAATAATTTCCATGTCCATTCATGTTTAGGAAAATTTCATGACTTCATTTTCTTGACAGCTGCATAGTATTCCATTGTGTGTATAAGCCACAGTTTCTTTAGCCACTCTTCTATTGCTGGGCATCTGGATTATGTCCAGATTCTGGCTATTGTAACATCACTGTCCAAACAAGTGGAAGCAGAGATAAACAAATGGGACTATATTAAACTTTTTTGAGGAGCTTCTGCACCTTAAAAAATATAGTGACTATGATTAAAAGGCCACCCACAGAATGAATAAAACTATTCACCCAATACCTATCAGATAAGGGTTTAATATCCAAGATATTACTAGGCACTGACAGAACTTAACAAAAATAAAACATCTAACTCCATCAAAAATGGGTTAAAGAAATGAGCTTTCTTCACTTCCTCAAAGAAGAAATACAAATAGCCAGGGGACAGAGCAGTGGCACAAGCGGTAAGGCATCTGCCTTGCCCGAATTAGCCTAAGATGATCTGCAGTTTGATCTCCCAGCATCCCATATGGTCCCCCAAGCCAGGAGCAATTTCTGAGTGCATAGCCAGGAGTAACCCTTGAGGATCACCAAGTGTGGCCCAAAAGCAAAACAACAACAACAATAAAAGAAATACTAATGGCCAAAAGGCATATGAAAAAATGTTCCACATCCCCAATCATCAAGGAGATGCAAATCAAAACAATGATATACCATCTCATACCACAGAGACTGGCTCACATCAGAAAAAAAAAACCAAGAACAATCAGTGCTGGCAGGTATGTGGGGAGAAAGAAACTCTCATTCACTGTTGGTAGGAATGCCATCTACTCCAGCTTTTATGGAACACAGTAAAAAAAAACTTTAAATTGAGTTTTCATATGATCCAGCTATATCACTCCTAGGGATATACTCTAGGGACACAAAACACAATACAAAAATGCCTTTGTCACACCTATATTCAAACTTAACACTTTCTTTTCTGTCTACTGATGAGTAAAGCTCACATGCTTTGTTTGGTTCTATGATTCCTGGTAACATTTACCACTCAAATTGGGATTTTAGAAAATGCTATTCTGCAAAGTACCCTGCTTTCAACTTAGAATATTTAAAAGCTTGTTTCATGACCAACAAGAAAACCAAGTCAAAACTTAAATATAATTTATGACTCATGGCACAATCAAAGGAAACCTTAAAATTCTTGGCTTCTGGGGCCGGGCGGTGGCGTTAAAGGTAAGGTGCCTGCCTTGCCTTGTGCTAACCTAGGTCGGACCGTGATTCGATCCCCCGGTTCCCCATATGGTCCCCCGTGCCTGCCAGGAGCGACTTCTGAGCGAATAGCCAGGAGTAACCCCTGAGCGTCACTGGGTGTGACCCAAAAACCAAAAAAAAAAAAAAAAATTCTTGGCTTCCTCCGAAGACTTATATTTATGTTACTCAATGCCCAGATCATTAGCTATTTTCCCTTATCTCAAAAACTCAGAGATGAAACAAAAAGAAGAGGAATAAAGTGTTTAGTTAAGCAATAATTTCATTATTGTTGCTATACAAATGACAACTTTCTCCAGTAGATTCCATATTATTCCAGTCTAAGGGGAGCAGTTCTAGGAAGAGATAGTCAGTTACTATCACCCCCATGCCACAGATCAGGAAGTATAATGAAGGAATGAGTTTCTTAAACCCAAGATGGGTTATATTTATTTATCCCGTTCCCTAGTTCAGTAGCTCTGAAAATGTCTTCCATAGTGTTTCCCAAACAGACTGGGATTAAAATATAAGATAGGAAACCTGAGGGTCTAAGATCCTCTAGAAGTCACTATACAATTTAGAAGACTCAGCTCAGTAGTAAGCATAAGACTCAGTGACACTGAAGGGGTATCTGGTTCCCAACCCTTAGCAATGGCTGCCATAGCTACACCCTTCTTGGTCAAAGAGCAATAGTTTATGATAGCTTCAATCAGTAAGATTCTAGGGCCCAAGCAGGCAGGTGTGAGATTCCTCTGTCTTCTTTGATGGTTGCAGGTCCATACCTTCTCTGTTTGCTGATTGAGTCGTGGAAGCATTGCGCATAATGGTTTCTGGTTGGAAATTTTGTGTTGCATGTTGCTTGATTTTGTTTGGTGAATTCAACCTTGAAGTTATGTCATTGATTACCTACCAGCACTCAAAGGCATCTGTCAATGATAGAAAGACTGGAGGGATTATTATCTTCTTAGCATGGAAGATCAAAGTATGCAATCAACATCTCCCACTGTAGGTTGTTAAAGCATCAACAGAGCTATGGTAGAAAAGAAGCCCTGTAGAGACAGGGACTTGGTGGTTTTGGGGTCCTTCTGGAGGGCATCGAGGTCTTCAGAGAACAGTGCTGACCCCACATGAAGAAAGAGTAGTTTGCAACAGCACTTAATGGGGTTTGTCCATTTGAAAAACCAGAAGGAAGAAGGGAGCCAAGTCTGGTAGCTGGGCTCTGTGTGGCAGCCTGAGTCTCCATATCCACTGCCCACCCAACTGAAGTTCTCTAAGCTCCAAGGAGAGAACAGGAAGGCAGATTTTCTCCTAATCGTGTTGGTAGTGTTTCTACCTCTGGTTCCTACTCTGCTACCTCTGTGAATCTTGGGACCCTGAGAAAAAAATTCCTGTGCTGGTCAATAGAGCAGGTTCTGTCTGTCATTCTGTGTGGAGGGAGATGCAACAGGGAAAACTCCACCCACAGGCTGTAGCCTGCATGCACACAGTTTGTGCATGTGGCTTCACCGGTGTCCATAGTTTCTTTATTTGGAAAAGAAGGCCACTCTGTCATCTTTAACAAGGCCATCCAGCCCATGCTGTCCTGTCCATCACCCATATGGCGCCTAGCAGGGTGCCCCTCAGCTCTGAGAGTCTTTCCCAGGAGCAGCTGTGAACCCTGACAGCCTGATGCCCCCAACTTTAGTATCACCTTTCCCCAGGTTTCTTGCTAAAGTGACCAATTAACTTGAATCATTTATGACTGCTCTGAACTGTGTCTTTTTATAACATGGGTGCACCAGGACCTTCTCATAAAACCTCCTCCTCTCCGTGGAAGTCATTTACTTGCTCAGTTTGTCAGTCTGGATTCTGTTTTTGTTTTTGTTTTGTTTGTTTGGTTTTTGATTTTTGGGCCACACCGGTGATGCTCAGGAGCTACGCGCACTGAAATTGCTCTTGACTTGGGAATCCTATGAGATGCTGGGGGATTGAACCGTGGTCTGTCCTAGGCTAGTGTGCACAAGGCAGAGCCTAACTGTTTAGCACAACCACTCGGGCCGCTCAGTCTGGATTCTAGAAGCATCTTCACTAAAACATTCCTGATGTCTTGACCTTTATTTCCCTACCCATTCCCTAAAGTGTATGATTTGGTTGGGTAAAGAAAGAATGAACACTTGACTTTGAGCTCCAGAGACCAGAGGTCTACCACAGGTTATCTTCTTTTCACAGCCACTTGTCTCCAAGGTTTTCTGTGATTGTCCCAAGACTGGTAGGTCTATAAAATGCAGCTATTCACACTTACTCTGTGGCCCACAAGCAGATAAGACAGGACTCCCTCTTTGAGAGATAATAGGATTCCTTACATTTTCCCAGGAAAGATTTCTAGGGAAGGATTTTAGTTCTTGATAAGAAAAATATTTTCAGGAACAAATAGCCTTTTACTAACAAATGCAAATAATTTTGATGGATTTATTTATTTATTTTGGGGGGAACATCTAGTGATGCTCAGAGGTTATTCCTAGCTCTGCATTCAGAATTACTTCTAGAGGACTATATGGGAGACTGGGAATTGAACCTGAGTCTGCCTTATGCAAGGCAAATGCCTTCTCTGCTGTGTTATCCCTCCAACTCCACTACCAATGCAAGTTACCTTTCACTTGGATGGTTCCAGAGAGGAGGGACCTCACACAAATTTTCAGTGGTTTGGCCAAAGGGAGGCCAATTACTCCACACCAATTCCAACCTCACTTTCAGGTAAGGTGGGGGGAGAGGTTGTTGCCTTTATTGTCTGTAAATGGCTTTGCTGGATGTGGGAATCACTGGGGAGAGGGGCAAAGCAAAAATAGAGACACACCAGTATTTGCTCTTGGCTCAAAAGCTTCCTTCCAACTCAGTGGGTTGAATGGAGCTCATGTGCACTGTGGAATCCATGCATATGGTCCAGCTGTGAAGAAGTAGGGGAGGACTCCTCACTTATTATTAATTAGGCTCATTAAAATGCAAGCCTGATAACGTTGCCTAGGTAAACAATACCTTATGTCAAAAAATACATTACTTGATGTGAGTCCGTTTTCCCAACTAGGGTCATTCCCCGTATGTTGTGGGGGGCGGTGGGCTGGCGCCCTGGGTGCCAGTTAACTACTTTTGACTGACGTCAAGGACAGACACGCAGAGCTGGAAGGAGCCAGTGCTTGAGTACCGCTGCTCCCCACGTTTCCTCCAAATACTTCTGGGGGAGGTTAAAGGTTGACAATCCAATGACAGCCCTTCTTCAACTGCCAGAGGTGTCCCAGCAGGAGCGTGTCAGGAAAATTTTCTCAGCCCCTCTGAAGGTCTCGCATACTCACATTTCTCTGCCTGTCTCGCAAGCAGGGAGAGATTGGCAGCTTGGAGACATGCACCTGGGAGTCACAATTGTGCATGGTCTCCGCAAGGCACAGGGGCTGGAGAGGGGACAGGACCCCTGCTCCAGGAGGAGGTTGCTCCAGATAGTTTGCCAGATTGGACGGGAGGGCAGCTGGATGGGTCTACAGGGATGCAGCACCCTGGCCTTTTGTCCTGCAGCTCTAGGCACTTTTCAAAATGAATAGAGAGGTATATAGGGTCTCTGGCCCTAGAAAATCAAGAAGCAAGTTCAGCTAATTCGAAACTGGGCTAAAGAGAGAGAGAACTGGCTCCTTGAACTGAGAAGATTGGGCACACTCCCTTCCACATTGGGACTTCGCACACGGTCCATCTTCCCAAACAGACACTGGAGCCCAGAGCCCATTTCTTTAGAGTTCTTTAATGTTTAGTGTCCCCTGAAACAATGGTACACACGGCCATAGATTTCTACACTTCTCGAAAAGCTTCCCTGTCTTTAAAAGTCCATGCACGCCTCAGTATAAATCACTCCAGAGAGTCAAGCTGTGGTCTAAATGGATCAAAAGAGGCTATTGACAGATGCTGAAATGAGTGTCTACCTTTAACACTGGGTCAATTGATAAGTGTCTGACCTAGACTTTTGAGTGACATGAAGAGCTGTCAAGAAGAAATAGTCTTTTTCCAGTCTTGACAGGAGGCAAGAGAGAGAGGGGAAAAGGGAAACCCAGGAAATGGCCTGGCACCCCCCCCCCACACACACACACACACAACGGAGACATTTGTGTTCTGGCTGGAGCCTTTCTGGCAGCTGGTGTTTGGCAACTATACTTGAATGAATCCAGGGCTGGAGAAAGCTGACATCTGAGAGGTCCAGGAATGGGACTCAGGAGAAACAAAAGTCAGTCTCCATTACAGAGAGGACTTAAATCTTCCAAAGTCCTTACTTCAACATGAATAGAAGACAAACTTGAATTCTGAAACCAAACTCCTTCTCTCCCTTTGTGCTTATACGGTTGCTCAAAGCAAACAGTTTTGTATTCCATCATATAGCCTGGAAGGGAACTTTAAGTGCTTAAATTGGGAGAATGGCATAGTCCAAGTCTCATTTTTAAGAGATTCTTCTTGTGGAGGTTGCTGGAAGACTACTAAGGAGGAAGAAAGACTACTTTGGAGTCTGAAGAGTCTAGGGTCAACTAGTTAGGAGCATAAGGGACAGAAGTGGAATCTAGGGTTGAAAACAAGATTCCAGAAAATGGCACCAGCAAGCAGTTTCTCTTCACTACCATATCTGTCTCTTGTGCTTATTTCTACCTGCTCCTTGACCTTTTCTTTTGCTCCCATTTGATATCAAGCAACTACAACATATCAGAAACTCTTGCAGCTCTGAGCCTGAATACCCACAGAGGCAGATTTTTGTGAAAATAGCCAGAAATCAAATCATGAAAGATTAAACAATCAAGAATTTATATGTGTATTGCATTGCACAGTTAGGAGGGGGATCATGGAGTGGGATCAGAGAGATACTAATTTCCTACAAATTTATACCTGATTTCAAGTCTTTGATGATTTGCACATATTGGGGAATACAAGAGAAATAACTTGTGAAGTCTCAATAAGAGGGAAACTTTCAAGGAGAGTTATACAAAATAACAAAACTGACAATAACCTGAGAGCCTACCAAGCTGCCACAGAGTCCAGATTGGCAGGACAAGGGGGAACGGGACAGATCATGCTCACCTTTCCAGGCACAATGCACAATTCCTCAGCCTATCACTCTCCTCTTTTAAGCTTGCATTCCAGGAGAGAATGCTCGATGCTGGTAGCACAGAAGGACAAAATAAAGGCTAGATTATTTCCAGGTGTGGAGAGGGAAGTGGGGCCCCACAGCTGGAACTTGGGTCCAGGTGTTGGAGCTTCCTGTCCTATACATTGACCTGTCAGTGCTACAGAGAAGGACTCCAATGCCCTCCTGTGGTCAGGTGGATTCACTCAGTGGAGCTTCCAAATGCAAACCTAGGGAAGGGCAAGGAAACCCTGTTACAGAGCCCCTCGCTCCCCTTGTGATCTTCCTCAACACAAGGTCACCACTCCATTTACAGAGACCACCTCTCTTTCCATTGCCATTATGAACATGGAAATAGTGACTGTTTTCTGACTACTAATTCCTAGTTCATTTTTATATTTTGATTTTCAATTTCTGTTAGACATTGAGGATTATGATACTATTAATAATAAATAAAGGTTTGTGCACCAATGTGGGGGTGTTCTTTCTGCCATTTCTGATGGTCCCATATCTGCCTCTCCCTCACCCTCAGCTTTCCTTGGTAAACTTAGTTTGAGCTGACTTGCACGGCTTATTACTCTCTTACTAATTTCTCTACATTTCATGCATACCACTATTCCACACACATAACATTACTCTTCTATGTTTACTCTTCTCCCTCTAACATTACTGTCCAGCTCCATCCAAGTTGCTGAATGTTTTACCAGTAAACTGAATTAATTTATCTTCCCTTGTGATACAGAGTAGTCTACTATGTATCTATACCACTGTTCCTTAGCCATTTAACTCCTGTTTTAAATGAAGGAGAGTTCAAAGCCAAGTCTCTATAATCCTTTAAGGATTGGGGAAGATTTAAACTGAATTTCATATTAGTTGAAGTACAATGTCTGACCTGTATGAAAGTTAACATCTTCTCTGAGTAAGCAAGGTATTAATGTTATTCCATTTCCTCTACCTCTAAATAGGGGCACTTGAAAAACTCTTCAAAACTTCTTGTTGTTGGCTATATTCAGTGGTGCTCAGATATTACTCCTGTCTCTATGCTCAGCAGTTATTCCTGATAGTCGTGAAGGGAAAATATGCACTGAATTAAGTTGAATTAAGTTGGCAAGTGTTCCATCCATGGAACCTCAGCGTTCTTCAAAAATTTTAATAATAATTATAAATAAGACTATAAGTATATCTGAAAAGAATCATATGTGAACTCCTATAGCTAGATGGTAGATAAATAATGGAAAGAGAGCTAATGGATGTATGGATGGAAAAATGGATGGATGTATAACTAGATTATGAATATGTAGACAGAGAAATGTATAGATGAATGGACAGGTAACCAAGCATATATACACTTGCTTCAGAAATGATGCCTAATTTATTAGTTTAAGAATATGGCAGATATGGCCGGAGAGATAGCATGGAGGCAAGGTGTTTGCCGTTCATGCAAAAGGTCATTGGTTCGAATCCCAGCATCCCATATGATCCCCCGAGCCTGCCAGGAGCAATTTCTGAGTGTGGAGCCAGGAGTAACCTCTGAGCAATGCTGGGTGTGGCCAAAAACAAAAACAAGAACAAAAAAGAATATGGCAGATGGGTCAGATAGATAGTTAGTGGACAGGGTGCTTGCCTTTCTGTAATTGACCCAACACTATAGATAGTCCCCTGAGTCCCACCAGCAATGATCTCTCAGTACAGATTCAGGAGTAAACCTTGAAGTCTGCTGTGTTTGACCAAAAAAATACCTCCAAAACAAAAACAACACAACAAATTCAGGAGCCAATCATAACAGGTAATCAAACCCATGTGGCAACTAAGGAAGTATTGTTTTCTTTGGAGATGAAGGGTTCAAACAATTAGAGGGAAGAGCACTTATCTATTGGTATCTGGTTTTAGCAGCTCTGACTTGTGCACCTCAAAGATGTTGTCCATTTAAGACAATTCTGTTAGTGGCCAGAAAAAGTTTGCCAAATTAGAATTGCTTCATCCTTGGCTGACATTTTTTTTTCTTTCTCTGTTTGCTCATAAAATGTGCTTTTACCTCAGAGAACAAAATCAGCTTTTCAAAACTTCACTGAACGTTTCTAGAGCTAAGGAGCTAAGAGGCACTTCCTCAGACAGGTGCTCTTGTTTTTCTTTTCTAATTTGGGGCAGCAAATTTGGGATCTGAGCACTACCCAGACCTTCTCCTTCCCTCTCCATCACACACAGACACGTCCAGCTGAAATGTGCGTCTTGCCTCACCTCAGGAAACTCATGGCTAATTTCATTATTTGGGAGAGGAAGATGCAAATGAAGTCAGCCAGCTGGTGTCTCCTGGAGGCAGAGCCTGATGGAGGGCCAGGGCACACCTCATCATGGGCCCTGGGGGGGGGGGGGGAGAGCAGCAGGAACAGATGGCCAAAGTGGGGAGCTGAAGCAGCCCCACTGCTGGGGAGACTGGGGTAGAAGATGTCCATTGTCTGGTCAGTCATATGGGGCACACAAGATGATGACCACTGTCTTGGTGCCCAGGATTACTGCACCACGTGTCAACCATCTCTAGGTCCACAGCATTGTCATCTTCTCTTCCCATTGACTCATTATCTGCTTTTATAACCAAAACAGCAATGCAAACTGAGATTAAAAAAAGGGCAGCAAGAGCTGACTCCTGTCATATTTAATGACTCTCATCAAGCTGACGCATAAAAGCTTCCTTTTAGGGGCAAAGCAATAGTACAGAATGAGTGGGCATGGAACTTACCATATAAGGCTGACCCAGATTCAATCTCAGGCACCCTGTGAGGTTCCCTAAACCCTTCCTGGAGTGATTCCTGAGCTTAGAGATCTAATGGGTGTGTTCACAAAACAAAACAGAACAAAACAAAAGCATATACTTTTGTTTCTGGGTCAATGACCTGATAGAGAGAGGGGAGTTAGTTCATTCAACAACCTTTCTTCCTGTAGAGCAGCTTTACTGTTTCTCATTTCTGGTTGTGGCCCTCTTCAGACCTTTTTTTCTTCTTTTTTGTTTCCCTCATCTTTGTCTCTGTCCCCATACTGACATTTCATCATGCCCCCCCTTGAAGTACTCCATGGACTTATAGAGGACCCTATGGGCTCCAGTTGAGAAATGTCACTGTTAAATCCAGTGAGATCCAGGAAGACAGAAGTTTTCCAAGGTGCCCCCAGGAACCTGCACTCTCAGTTATCCTTGCTTCTGCTGGATGGGCACTATAATTTAGCCTGTGTTACACACAGATGATAAAAGGGCCATTCTCCCCTTTGCACACCCTTTCATGCCCAGCTCTGCCTACATGTCAGACTGCAAGGAGCTTGAAGCAGCCTCCAGTTGTGTCCAACCTCTTGGCTGGTCATGAGAAACATTTTGTTGAGACAATTCATCAGAAACGTTTCTTATTCTCCTGGACTCGGACATTCCAGAGCATACACCCTCTGTTAAGTCTTCTTAAGAAATACTTTGTTCTGGGGCCAGAGTGATAGCATTTGCCTTGAATATAGTCAACCCAGGTTCCATGCCCAGATTTCCCAGAAACTTCAACAGAGACCTGGACTCAAGTAAAGATTAAAAAGAAGCAAGAATATGTTCATTTACTATCCCCTAGGTCCTTTTGTGGTGTATGGAAACCTTCCGCTCCATTGTGGATGATAAAATCAGACCTCTGTATCTAGAGATCTTGGTATCTACACAGGTCAAAGGTTGGAGCCTAGGATGGAGTCTTTCTTTATTGCTCTAGAAGTTCTGTTTCATCACTGTTGTTTTAATTGGTTTTCTGTAGTTGGTGTTCTTGGTTTTTGCACTGATCCTAGGACGAAGCCTAGGATAGAGTCTTTCATTATGTTTACAGGAGACCTGCTCAGTTGCAGTTGCCTGGGGCCAGAGTGATAGCATAGTTGTATCTCTTGAATTAGAGATCTTGGTTGTTGTACAGAACAGATCGTAGACCAAAGCCTAGACAAGGGTCTTTTTTATTGGTCCCAGGATAAGTTCTGCCCAGTCATGGTTGTCACAGTCAGTCTTCTATAGATAGTGATCTACAGAAGATAGATAGGGGAGAGTAAAAGAGCATGTACAGAGTCTGTAGCTACTCTTATGACAGTATACTTCAAGGGTGAAGAAATCCTGTATCTCTTAGGCCAAGGGAATTCCCTTTTTAATCTCCCCAATATTTACTGTGCCTATGCAAAAAAAAAAAAGCAACACAAAATATTTTTTTATTTTGTTGTTGTTGTTGTTTGTTTTTCTTTTATTTCTGCTTTGTTTTGTTTTTACTTCAGGACCGTGGTTATTGTGTGGTGGTGGTCTTTTTTATTGCTGTGGTGCTTTTTGAATTTTTTGTTTTATTTTTCTTTTTGCATTGTTGTTATGTTTTTCTTCCTTTTTCTCTTTCTTCTCTCAAATTGATATTTATAGCCTTTAGAAGGACTTTGCCCATTTTTGCTTGTTTCATTTTTTTTCTTTCCTTCAAACAGAACCACATAACTTGAACCATCTTGTTCTGCCTCATAAATTGAGGGGGAATTAACAGAGAATACCAAGACCAAGACCAAACAATTGTATGATCATTATTTAGAAATAAAATATGATCAGAGTTAAACACCAAATCCAAAGCCAAGACAACAGAATCGATACCCAATCTACAACAAACTAGACACAGAGGGGACTACTTATACTAGCAGCCTGGGGGTAAAGGAGAATGCATGCTAGGGACGGGGTGGAGGGAGGATAACATTGGTGGTGGGAATATCCCTGATTCAATGTCACTATGTACCTAAAATATTACTGTGAAAGATATGCAATCCACTTTGGTCAAAATAAAAATTATTATTATAAAAACAAAAAAAGAAGCAAGTACTTCCCTCAATACCCTCCCTCCAACTAAAACAGGGGCTCTGCTTCCAACAATCTTGATTTATCATTCAGATGAAGAGACTAGACAGGCAGGACAAATGGTCCCCAGCTCATCTGCTGGGGAGTTGGGATTGAGACACTGGAGCTGCTATTAGCCTAAAGGGTGTTTTCTGTAGCATTTCTTTTAAATCTACTTCTATGTGAGCAGCAGAGGGGATCCTTGTGGTTTTGGTCACCCCAGGAAACCCCCACCCAAATCCCAAAAGCACTGAAAATGGACTGAAGTGCAGAAACAAAGTTGTCAGGGGACAAAGGAAAAGGGAGAAGGAGGAGTTTGCACAGAGGTTTAATCAAGGCCTTCAAATCACCTGCTGATTGCAGCCAGCCTGGAGTGGCCCCCAGAGATTCATCACCATTCACTCCATAGCCTTTCTGCAGGCTTTTTAGCTTTGCCTTCACAGTGCCTGGAAAAGCAGGGTGGTTGGAGTGGAAAGGATCGTGCAGAGATGGCAAGTGTTGGTGCTGTCCTCTAGTGGTTTTGTTCCTGGCCTACCCACCAAGTTCACTTCTTGAATCCATTTTTCCTCCCCACACCAGGACCCCAGCATATTTCTTCCTCCTCCATAGTCTGATCTTCTTTCTACACCAAAGCCAAGTCATGTTCAAAATCTTCTCTCCATCCTATGAGGGTCACCAAGAGAAGGGCCTTCCTGTTCCAGTTGTTTGCACATTAAGGGTACCACACCTGCATCCCATATTACAGTGGCCTTTGACCTTTCCCTAGAATGCTGAGCTAGCCATGAAGGATCTTGATCTGTTGGAGATTGCACTGCTATGCTCTACAGGAAGGATGAGGAAAATGATCAATTTTTCTTGTTCTTTTGGAGCATTTGCAGAATCAAGTATTTAAGTGCTGGTTGACATCTTTATAGAAAATTGTCATTGCTCTAAAATTTTTTCCTATTAAAAAAATGTCAAAACTTTTGGGGGCCTGGGAATGGCTCCAGGTTGAAGCATTTGTCTTGCAAGTTGTGAGGCTATATGTCCAGTTGTTAGCAAAACTTCTGTGTGAGCTAAGAGCAATTGCAACAATAGGATGGTATGAGATACACAGCATCACAACAAAGCATCTGATTTCTGACCCAGTGAAGCTTTGGATGTGAGACCCTGAAAGTAAAGTCTTCAGGTGACCTGAAACAAGCCTTGCCATCAAGTATGTGGGACTAGCAGAGCTAAAGTGTGTGAGCACTACAACTGAATGTGTGTGACTTCTGGGCATCATGACAGCAAAATGCGGTGGAGAAAGACAACTCACCTTTAAAAATGGTAGAGTTTTGCCATGGCATACTAATTAAAAAAAAAAAAAACGCAATCAAGCATTTCAGCTCCTAGTAATCCTGATGATACTTGGATGGAGGTATAACATGTTTTGACTCAAAGTCATAAGTCATAGAGAAAAAAAATCCCACAACTTTCTAATGCAGCTGTCTTAGTTTATGAATTTTTTAACTTGTTTTAGTGAGGAAAATACTTTTAGTTAGAGAAAGATATGGTGGGAGGAAGATACAGAGAGAGCCAGAGTAAGTGTGAGAGAGAAAGAAAGGGAGAGAGAAAGAGGAACAGAAAAGGAGAGGAAGAGGGACAGAGAGAAAGAGAGGGAGAAGAGAGAAAAAGAGAAAAAGAAAAAGAGATAGAAGGGAGAAAAGGATGGAAAGAGAAAGAGATGGAAGAGAAAGAACACAGGAAAGAAAGAGAGAAAGAAAGTGGTACAGAGCTAGAGAGAGAGACAGACAGAGACAGAGAGGAAAGCAATGTAGATTATTAAATACTTGCCCTGAGTTAAGTCTCAAAAAGCTGAGCAGAAAATTTGCAGATGGGAGGCACAATTTCATCCATAGAATTGTATAGTCCCTTTGAACACTGCTGGGAGTATCCCATGAGCACAGATCTTTTTTATTTTATTTTATTTTATTTTATTTTGGTTTTTGGGTCACACCAGGCAGCTCTCAGCACTCCTGACTCCAGGCTCAGAAATCGCTCTTGGCAGGCTCAGGGGACCATATGGGATGCCAGGATTCGAATTAATGACCTTCTGCATGAAAGGCAAATGCCTTACCTCCATGCTAACTTTCCGGCCCCATGAGCACTTCCAAGGAGGTCCCCCAATCTAAATATGTATAGACCAACTTTCCCTTTCTTTGTGTATTTTGCCCCAGAAGCTGTAATATACTTTGCCACACTTTACTGCCTGATACTGATAATATGTTTGCCAAGTCAGGACTGAAAGTGCTTAAAGTTGAAGCTAGAGGTTGAGGAGTTGAAGGAGTGGAGGAAGAGGAAAAGATGCCCAGGGGGTACCCTTCTTTCCTGTAATAGCCCATTTCTGAGCTCTGCTCAGTGCCTCCACACCCCTCCACCAATGCTGAGTTGAGTGAGAGCTGTAATAAAATGTGTTCTCCACTTCCTCCACAGGCTGCTCCAGTAAATGTCACACTGTATTGGAAAAGAGAGCTAATAGCAAGTCCACAGCCTGTTCTCATTTAATTCACTTTTCCCAGGCTGGAGTTCCCAGGATGTCTGCAAGGGCGACTGCTTCTGCGAATCATTCGGCAGCTGGCCCATTTCTTTCTGCTTTCTCTTTTGCTGCCTTCCCAGAGTAGGTTCTGAAGTTTAGTTTCTGTGAGATGTGTGCACAGTCCACTATCCTCTATGGCCTGTGCTTGCAAAGTCTGTTCACTAGCAGAAATTCTGGCCTGATCACTCAGGTCATACTGATCCTCTTTGTCGACTCTTGATTTTGGCCCAGAAACTGGACTCTGCAATTACCTTGAATTACCTTGTCTGATGTTGTGATGGGTCGGATGTGTCTCCCTTTTCTACTTCATTTTCCTACCAGCCCCCATCTATATTGCTGAAGTCCAAGGAACTCCTGGACCTGGAGACATGATCTCATTTGGAAATCAGGTCTCTGTCAATGTAAGTTACTCAGTGTGAGTTCACATTGGACACAATGGTGTGCTAGAACCCCAGCAAGACCATTGTTCTTGTGCTAGGGAGATGTCTCCATGGGCTATAGGGCATGAAGGAAACTACATTTAGGCCACATGGTCCTGAGTCCACCACTGGGAAAGACCTTGACTACTGAGCCAGGATTGAACCCCAGCACCAATGGGAATGGTCACTAAAATCAATAAGATTATTTGAATGTAGAGTGACAATGAGTGGAAAAAAGAAAAGCATATATTACTGAGCAAACCGAAAATGATCTAATTCAGTTTCTTGCCTGCTTTGCTAAAGGAAAAAGGGGTACAGGGTAGCACTGAATTTCCTTCTAGGGGAAAAATCTGTACCTTGTCATATAGCCCCTGTAGGATCTCAAATCTGGACTCACTTGACTGTCTTTCAGAGGTACTTATCTTCTAGACTTCATTCCTCTAAATCTTCTCTCTTCCCAGGCTGAAAAGAAAGCTCAGGGGCTGAGGGAGATTGGAGTGATGGGATGTGAGAAAGGTGAGCCCACCTTTGTTGGGGGGCAGGGGCAGGCGGTGACCAGTGAAGGAAGATGATCTACTGACTGGACAAAAGGCTGCAGAGTGTATGGAAGATTCCTTACAGCCAGACCTCCTGCTCACAGTGAGCTAGAAGGATGAACCCTGGCTTTTAGATATGCATCTCTCAACTGCAAACCTGCACTGGAGACAGTGTTCAGATCCCCATGTGTCCCATTCTTTCCATGCCCAGCACTCCCCTGGGCTGTTCAGAAGAGCCTGGAGTAGAGGTAACTTTCCTCTAGCCTGTTGAGTGACAAGTTGTCATTCCTTTTCAGGGTCACATTGTAGCATATATCTGCTTCTCTCATTTCTAGGTCTGCCAACTGAGGCTCACTTACTGGTTCAAGCTCAAGGATTGTTGAGAGGCAGTGCATGGATGGAAAAGGAGATTTTCTGCATCATGATATTCTGCATGAGCTATTGGGTATCTCTGCTCCTATTCGGCTACAATATTTCTTACTGCTGCTTTATTTTAAAGAACATAACATCATGCCTTATTTGTGAAGATCAGTGGAAGACAGGTTGAATATGTTCCCATTTGGAAACCAAGAATATATAAGAATATGTTGGACATTACAGCTCAACGCTAATTTCTACAGGAGTAAATTCCCTTACAGTGAGCTTCTAAAAAGTGACTTGAATCTGAGAAATAGATTTAAATGTAACTCTGGGAACAAGAAGGCTCCAGTCTTAGGAGAAAAGGTATCAAGGCAAATGCTTATAATTGTTACCCCACCCCATTTCCTAGCTTTAACTCTGCAATTCAAGGTCAATTCCTCAGCTCGTGCTTGAGATGCTCTACTCCTCATTTGATCATTTTGCTGCACTTTATATCTCATTTGTGGCCCTCCTATCTTGGAAACTCAGTTTATTGCAAAGCTGTGCAGGGAAAAAAATTTTTTTTCTCTTCTTTGACCATGAACTTTCAATGATCTAGTTAGCTTTACTGTCAAGCTTCCCGTGGTCTTTTTGAAAAGCAGGACTTGTCCAGGCTGCCCTCTGGCCAACTTCTGTGGGACTCCAGCGAGAGCAAGAGCCATCAAACTGCCTGACGGCTTGTCACCAGTGAAACTCCATTAATTTACACACATTTTCCAGTGTTTGGCATCTACCATGATAACTCTTTTCTCTTCCAAGCAGCTCCTGTTTGCATTTAACACTTGGGTTAATTTTCATCAGAGTTTAAATTTAGCCATCAGTTATTTCAGGCGAGCTGTCAGCCAACATATGGAGAGAGGAAGGGGGAAAAATCCTTCTGAATTTATAATAAAGTGGAATCTGTTGAATGTGAAACAAAATCCAACTGCAATAGTGCCGGGCCCTTTGGGGAGTACAGGGGTCAGCAAAGAATTGCAGACTGGATTAGCTGCTCTATTCACCAGAGCCGCATCTGGGCACCTCGGAGCTTCTTGATATATCAAAAAATGATGGAAAGACACAGTTCAATTTGTCCCCCTTTTATAAAGGATAATTAACCTGTCAGTCTCGCTACTTGAACAACTTCATTAAATTGGAGGCGAAATGGGTGCTGTGAAGTCTTGTTTTTCTCCAAAAGGAATGGAGGGAGCACTTGGGAAAGGTGGGGGAGGCAGGGGGACACATCTCCCACCACCACCCCGAGAATGCTGTCTGAGTCCTGAAAAATGGAACATGTTTCTTCCAATTATGTAATAAGCCCGCCTTGACGATGACCTGCTAAAAGTAATTTTCTTAACTTGGAATGTGGAGGAAATCATGTCACAGTCCAACTCAGCCCAAGATGCACAGCAGGGTAAAATTGAGGTTATAGGGTTTGGGATATTGTTGGGCCAAACGAGTTAAGAAAGATCTAGAATGATGGTCACTGAGGTGAATAGCATTTTACAAGTAATAACCAGATGAGAAAGCAGAGCCCTGATTCTTCAGGCCCCTTCCTGTCCCCAGGAGTGGCTTCGGGCAGTGACGTCCAGGCAATAAATCATTTCTTTACTCCCAGGAAGATGCTTAACTTTGTACTTCATTCACTCAAAAGCTAAAGAACAGGGTGTGGGTAATCTTTGTCTATTAGCAACTTGAAATAATTTCCACTTTGTTTTTTTCTTTAAGCAGACACACAGAATATTTCAAGATCATGGTCATCAGCCCTCCAAAATTTCTATTGCATAAATAGGAAACAGCAATGTATAAAAAAATTTTATTTTATTTTGTGGGGTATTTTGGTTTTGTTTTGGAGCCACACCCAGCGATGCTCAGGGGTTACTCCTGGCTCTGCACTCAGTAATCACTCTGGCAGTTTCAAGGGACTATATGAGATGCTGAGGATCAAATCTGGGTCAGCTGCTTGCAAGCCATATGCCCTACCTGTTATGCTTCCACTCTGGCCTCTAGTAAAAAGAGTTTTATTATAAATTTATCTATGCAAATTTTACTAGAGTCATAGTTATGTTATTTCTGCTTGGAAAAGCAAAGGGTTTGTGTGAGACTGGTCTTTGTCATACAATGTCACGTTCAATTATAATAAGATACTAATTACACACAACAACAAAATATTTCAACTGGCTCTAGTAATATAAAATTCAATATGCTTCTCTTGGGCATACAATTGGGAAATCAGGGTTTGAACATAGAATTCTCCAAGTAGAAAAAATTTTTAGTCACAACAGAGTTCAAATGATTAAAAACACCAGAAATCAGAGGATGATTATAGAAGTCTGCAAGACTGAATATTTTTAAATTCAGAAAACAATTTGAGTGATTATACATGAAGTAATATGAGCTCTTCCATGTTTATTTATTTATTTTGGGTTCATATGTTTTTATGATATTTTGGAGAGACAATGATTTTTGGGAAGCTCCTATTAGCAGTCCTTAAAATTTATAATACAAAATCAAATTTAATTTCTGATCTTTACAAGCCTCCATATTCCTAATCATTCTGAGTACTTCCTTTCAAGTCATTTGCAGATATTCTAGGAAGAAGGTAGAGACAGGGCATCCTGCTTCTCATAGTAAAAAAAATGGCACTTAAATATGAAGCTTCTCCTTTGAAAGGAATTATTTCCAGCAGGGAAAGATGGAAATACTACATTCAAATCCATCTACATTTTGGCTTTACTGGAAGCAAATTTTGAGTAATCAAGATATTGCAACAGCTTTTCAAGTATTTTAAAACATCTTTATTCCTTTTCATAATAGTATCAAATTTCAGTATGAAATTACTGAACTTCATAGAAAGAGAATAAGAATCGATGTTTCCAACCATGAGTAGCATCTGGAGACTTTGAGAGCACAGAAAGTTTTATACTCTCAGCAATGGGATTCACATCACTCTCATGGAAGGAAACTTGAGACTGACCTTAAAAAAAAAAAAGAAAAGAAAGAGCTGAGTGGTCTCCAAAGTGACTTTTCCTGAACTTTTGCTGTTCTCCAGTGAGAAACTTGAGGAGTGTTCCCACTTAGTCTCTAATCTGCTTGTATTTGCCAAAGGGAATGAAGAACCATACAAGTCTTCCCTCTAACTTATCATAGAAAGGGGGCTGTGATTTGAGGTGATACTTGCTCTTGCCCTGGTGCTTTTCTAATTTCCACATGAGTTCAGAAATCAGGGTAGAGGACATGTTGCATAGTGAATGCTCTTCCATAGCCCTGACATCCCACTTCTTTCAGATGATACTTGGCAGGTTTCCTGGCTGTGTCTTTCCAAGCAAAGACCTGTGGGCCTTTTGAAATAGGCAGCTGCTCACTGGGTCTCTTCAGCTGCTTCAGCACTAGGAGCACTGCCAACCGAAAAGGAAATGTCTCAGATTCCCTTCAGACTAATGCTGGGAGACTAGCAGTGTTAGGGAAGGAAGTGGCTTCACTCCAATCTTATTGGACATTTAGGATACAACAATGAAATGGTACAGGGCCCAGGGAAAGATGCTGTGTAATTTTGTCTTACTTTAAGGAGCTCTTGTGTTGTGCTGAGAGAAAGGCAAATCATACAGAGGTTTCTGAAAGTCCTTAGAGAATTATCTCTCTCATATGTGGGAGAAAAAGAAACATAGTAGGGATATAACTAATGCTCAGAAGTAACATAAAGTGAAAACGTGTCTTCTCCTTTTATCACAGTTTACCATGAAAGAGGGATGAAAGAGGGATAGCAATGAGGAATGGGGATGGTGGGAAAAAGTGGACATACTGAGGAAGGGTGTAGTGAGGTAGTGAGGTGTAGTTTTTGCAGAAAACTCTGTCATTAACAGTATTGTAAACCACCATGCCAAAAAGAAAAGAAAAGGCCTCCATGAAAATGAAAATACACACACACACACACACACACACACACACACACACGTACGCACGCACATGCGCGCATGCACACACACACTATCTCTACCATGGGGCTCAGTAATTCTACTCCTGACTATCTATACAAAGAATATAAAGACTCAATTATGGGAAAAAACTATGCATAACTGTATTCACTGTAGTAGTCAGGAAAATAAGACAACCTAAGTGACCAGAGACATGATGAAAAGAGATGTGGTCTCTATACACAATAAAATCATGGAATCATACTCTGATACTGAAAATGACACAAAACAAAATAATCCTGCTATTTACAACACAGGATGGATCTAGAGGTGTCATACTGCAGAAAAATAAATTAGAAAGAGAAAGATAATAAGTAGATGTTTTCATTCATATATGGGAGATAAATATAAGGGAACCAAGCCCAAACTCAAATAAATCTGGATTCTAACTGCAGAACTGATGGCACTGGAGAGGGGAGATTGGAAGAAGTGGCATCAGAAGTGAGACACCAGGGACAGTGGTAGAAGGAAACTATTACTTTGCTAGAAGGTGTGTTGTGGTCATATACCTATGAAGATGTAGAAACTCTACTTTTAAAACATATAATGTTGTTGTAAACCAACATTACCTCTATCAAAGGTAATAAAGCAAGGAAGTCTTACTTCAGAGACATTTTATTGAGTCTTTCAGTATTGTAAAGAGAATCAAATCTGACTCATTGAAATGGGGTGAGTTCACATTGGAGATATTTGCAATAGAAAACCCAACCACCTTATGTCCACAAGGGTAAGTGAGAGACATTGCTTGCCTACAGCTCGGTTTTGAGTGAAGCAAATGTTGTGTTTATTCATCTCTGGTTTCCCTTCTTGTTGCTTATTTTAAGACAAACAAAAACACTGTTCATTTCAAGAGTAAAATCGGAGCCAAAAGCTAAAGTGAGCAGCTAGTACTACTATAAATATGAGAAACAGTGCATTCTCCAATGGCAACAAGATGTTTCAATTGCCTCTGATTTAATCACTGTGTTTTAGTCATTTTGTAAATGTAGGTCAGCCATTTGTTGGCAGAGATAGTTTTTATGCAGAGAGCTTAATTTTTCAAGTTAGCAGGCTATTTAATCTAGAGAAGTACAAAATCATCAATGAAGCATAAATATAATTAGGTCTCCTCCTAGACATCACAAGTTGTGCTATTTTGCAAAGACTTTTCTGAGTCTAATTTTAAGACCCAGTCCTGACAAGTTTCCATGGCATTAGCAATAGAACATAAAGGGATTTTAGCAGGAAGTTCTTTGTGTTGGCAGCAGCTAAAAAATGTAAATTCCTTGTTCATATGGTAACATCAGAAACCCAGTTGTTAAATGACCAATGTGATATAAGATCCTTGTCTGAGAAGTTTCCATGGGGCTATGTTGCAGCAGGTAACTCTCATTGTTATGGTGGTGGTGGTGGTTGCTGAGGATTACATGAGGATCAAATAGACAAGGCATGTGTTTTGCCAGTTATTTACATCCTTTGCTCTCTAGTTATTTTTTGAAAACTATTCATTTGGTTTGGGCCATGATGAAAGTTTACCCAAAGTTAATCAGCATACAAAGGTATAGACTGTGAATTGAATTCAATATCTCCTAAGACATCTTATCTCCCAATCTTAGAGATATCTGTCTGTGTTTCTTGACTCACATTTAAGGAACAGAAACATTATGAATGACAATACCAACTTCTCAGCTCACTTGTTGACCCAAGATCTGCCAAGAACATGGAGGACTCCTTTGCCTTTGGACTACTAAAGATTGTGTTGTCACTCAATTGGCATATACCAGGGGTATAAAAACACATTGGAATTCTTTACTCTTGGTGGTCAGATTGCAATCTCGGCATTTTATTCTAGTTTTAAATCAGAGTATTGTAGTAACTGACTTACAATAGATAACCCAGATTTCAGAGTACATATTTGTATTCATGTTTTTTTTTGTTTGTTTGTTTTTGGTTTTTGGGTCACACCCAGCAACACTCAGGGGTTACTGCTGGCTCTATGTTCAGAAATCGCTCATGGCAGGTTCAGGGAATCATATAGGATGCTGGGATTCGAACCACCATTCCTCTGCATGCAAGGCAAATTCCTTACCTCCATGCTATCTCTCCGGCCCCTTGTATTCGGATTTAAGGCATAATTTTGAGTTGGAGCTTTACATTGAATGAAGTCAAAGATTTAGGGCTTTGAATTGGTTTGAATTCATACCTGCTCCTGTCTTGGATTTACTGAAAGATTGATTCATAAAGATACTAAGTCCCATCAGTTTCTAAGGTCCTGTTGTCCTTATTTTATGACAGAGAACTAAAATTATATATGTCAACAAATCACCTTTTATTTTGGTAAGCATTTGAAATTCCCTTATCCTAAGACTCATTTTATATAATATTACAAAACCTGTCAGTCAACAAAATGACTGTCATAGGACATGCTTGCTATGGAATGTCCTAGATAAAGACATTATTTTCCCTGAGGCTCTCTCTCCTTTCTCTCCTTCTCTCTCTCCCTCTCTTTTTCTCTTTCTCTCCCTCCCCCCCCTCTCTCTCATTCTCTCTCTCTCTCACTAGCTATCTGGATCCACTGTGAGGCCTTCACTTATCATGGACTTCCCTCTCCAGATTCTTGGAGTAAATATTACTCACTAAAGGATCAAATTTGTTTCCTCCTACAAATCACTTCTCAATACTTTTTAAACATTTCCCAAGCCAGTATTAATACTTATTTATTTTTTCAGGTAAGAGGGTACCTCCAAGTATAGGATTCTGGTCCTTGCTAATGACCAACAAACTGGGCTGGATCAGTCAATGCTTAGATCTAAGCATGTAAAGCTACTTAATAATTGTGGTACTGAGGACCACTAGGTTCATACCCAATGATGTTCAAGGATAGAAGTCAGGATCTCACACATGCAAAGCATGAGTTTCATGAGTTTCAGCCCTCGTAGCTTTCTTTCTTTTTTTTTTTTTTGGTTTTTGGGCCACACCCAGTGACACTCAGGGGTTATTCCTGGCTATGCGCTCAGAAGTCGCCCCTGGCTTGGGGGACCATATGGGGCACGGGGGATTGAACCGCGGTCCGTCCAAGGCTAGCGCGGTAAGGCAGGCACCTTACCTCCAGCGCCACCACCCGGCCCCCTCGTAGCTTTCTTACTCCAACCCAAAACCCAGCATTTAAAACAAACAGGGGCTCATATATCATAGGATTTCTGCTTGAATTGTGTCCTTCCCAAACACAATGAGTGTTCAATATCTGTGAATGAGACCTGATTTGGAAATAGAGTGAAATGAAGATGAGGTTCTTTGGATAGATCCTGGTACAAAAAATGTTTTATTTCATTTAAAGGGAAAATTTGGGCATAGAGACAAATATGCAGAGAAGAAGGAAAGGTGGAGGTAGGTGAGATATATATCTATATCAGACCTAATCCGAAGAAACGGAAGAGAATGGCTTAGTAGATATATATTTATTGGTCCAAGTGATAGCACAATGGTAGGGTATTTCCCTTGCACTCAGCTAACCCAGGACAGACCTGGTTTGATCCCTGGTGTCCCATATGGTCCTCAAAGTCAGGAGCAATTTCTGAGCACATAGCTAGGAGTAATAACCCCTAAGCATCACTGGGTGTGGCCCCCAAATCCAAATATATATATATATGGATCTCCATTCCCAGAAAACTGAATACACATTCTTCTCCAATGCACATGGGGTCATTCTCCAAGATAGATCACATGCTGGGCCATAAAACATACCTCCATAAAATCAAAAGGATAGAAATTGTAAGACCACAATGCACTGAAATTAGAAGTTAATTACAGGGGCCGGAGAGATAGCATGGAGTCTCAGGGAAAATAATGTCTTTATCTAGGACATTCCATAGCAAAGCGTTTGCCTTGCATGCAGAAGGTCAGTGGATCAAATTCCGGTATCCCATAATGTCCCCCAAGCCTGCCAGGAGTGATTTCTGAGCATAGAGCCAGGAGTAACCCCTGAGTGCTGCTGGGTGTAACCCCCCCAAAAGAAGTTAATTATAGAGAGATAGAGAGAAAAATGCCTGGAAATTAAATAGCTCACTACTAAGAAAACCAGTGGGTCAGAGACAAAAATCAAAGAAGAAATAAAAAATAATTCCTAGAAGCAAATAATAATGAAGAGATGAATTCTCAGAATTTGTGGGAAATAGCAGTACTAAAAGGAAAATGTATAGCTTTGCAAGCATTCATCAAGAAGAAAGAAGAGGACAAATAAATAATTTAATGACACAGCTTAAATAAGAAAACATATTAACAAAATGAACCAAAAATAGGCAGATGAAAGGAAATAATAAAGCTTAGAGCAAACATTAATGATTTGGAAATCCACAGAACAATCTTTTGATAAATGAAACCAAGACTTGGTTCTTTGAAAATCTAAACAAGATCAATAAACCATTAGCCAAAGTCACAAAGAAAATGAGAGAAACTTAATAAACTGAATTAGAAATGAAAAGAAGGTGGATACCAGACATGACAGAAATTCAAAGGGTACTCAGCAATTACATTGAGAAACACAATGCCACAAAACAAGAGAATCTGAGAGAAATGGATAAATTCTTGAACTCCTATAACTACCCAAGGTAGAACTAAGATGATCTGGAATATGTGAATAGACATATCACTATTGAGGAAATTAAAATAGTAATCAAAAGTCTTCCCAAAATCAGGGGCCAGAGTGATAGTGCAGTGGTAGGGCGTTTGCCTTGCATGCGACTGACCCAAGATGAACTTACGTTGATCCCCCATATAGTCCCCCAAACCAAGAGCGATTTCTGAGTACAGAGCCATAAATAACCCCTGAGTGTCATCTGGTGTGGTCCAAAGACAAAACGAAGCAAACAAAAAATGTCTTCCCTAAATCAAAAGCCCAAGCCAGCTGGATTCACTAGTGAATTCTTTCAAACCTTTCAAGAGCATCTACTGCCAATTCTTTAAGGCTCCTCCAGGAAATTGAAGAAACTGAATTACTACTAAATAGATTTGATTAAGTTACCATCACCTTGATACCAAAAACAGACACAGAGAGAGAGAGTAAGAGAGAGAGAGAGAGGAGAGACAGAGAGAGGAGAGAGAGAAGAGAGAGAGAGAGGAGAGAGAGAGAGGACTTATGGGGGCCTGAGAGATAGCACAGCAGTAGGGTGTCTGCCTTGCATGCAGCTGACCTAGGACAAACAATGGTTCAAATCACGGCAACCCATATGGTCCCCTGTGCCTGCCCGGGAGGGATTTCTCAGCACAGAGCTGAGCCAAAAGTAACCCCTGAGTGCTGCCAGGTGTGACCCAAAAACAAACAAAAAAAAAGGAGAGAGAGAACTATAAACCATTATTCTTGATGAATATAGATGAAAAGATCTTCAAAAATTCTTAGCAAACAGGATCCTTTGTCTCATTAAGAAGGTCATACATCATGACCAAATAGAATTCATTCAGAGACGCAGGGAATATTTAACATATGCAAGATAACCAAAGTAATATACCATATAAACAAAAGGAAAAAAACATATGATCATATCAATAGAAGCAGAGAAAGCATTTGTTAAGGTCCAACATCAATTCATGATAAAAACTCCCAACAAGATGAGAATGCAAAGAACTTTTCTCAATATAGTCAAGACCATTTACAATACATCAATAGCAGATATTATACTCAATGGGGAAAAAACTGAAAACTTTTCTTCTAAAATATGGCACAAGATAAGGGCCCCCCAATCTTGACATTCTTATTCAAAATATACTGGAAGTACTTATCATAGCAATCAGGCAAGGAAAATATATCAGAGGCATCCAGATGGGAAAGGAAGAAGTCAAATTCTCAGTTTGAAGATGACATAATACTATATTTAAAAAATCCTAAAGACTATCCAAACTTTTTAGAATCAATATATTTGTATAGCAAAATAAAATTGACATATAGAAAGTCATGATGTTCTTATACACAAATAATGTGAGAGAAGAAAGGGACATGAAAAAAAATCCCATTTATCACAGTTCCACAGTAGCTCTTAGTTACCTTAGAGTCAACTAACAAAGTGAAATACCTATACAAAGAAAACTACAAAAAAATCAATAAAATACAAGAAATAAAAGAAGACACAAGGAAATGGAGACATATATCCTGCTCATGGACCAGTAGGATCAACATCATTAAAATTGCAATACTCCCCAAATTATTTTTTTTGTTTTGTTTTTTGTTTTTGGGTCACACCCGGCAGCGCTCGGGTTACTCCTGGCTCCATGCTCAGAAATTGCTCCTGGCAGGCACGGGGGACCATATGGGGCATCGGGATTCGAACCGATGACCTTTTGCATGAAAGGCAAACACCTTACCTCCATGCTATCTCCCGGGCCCCACTCCCCAAATTATTAAATCCCCAAAGATTTAATACAATCTCTCTAAGAATACCCATGATATTTTTCAAAAAGTGAATCAAGCACTCCTGAAATTAATTTGTTACAATACTGTGGCTGGAGAGATAGTACAGTGGTAGGGCTTTTGCTTTGCATGTGGCTTACCTGGGACTAACCCAGATTCAAATTCTGGCATTACATATGGTCTCCCCGAGCCTGCCAAGAGTGATTTCTGAGTGTAGAGCCAGGAGTAACCCCTGAGCACCTTTGGGTGTGGCCAAAAACCAATAAATAATAAATAAATAAACAAACAAACATCCATGAATAGCTAAACCAATCCTTAGGAAAAAGAAGATGGGAGGCAGCAGTTTCCCCTACTTTAAATGGAACTACAAAGTGATAGTCATTAAAACAGCATGTTATTGGAATAAAGACAGACCCTCAGATCAATGGAATAGACTTGAGTATTCAAACAAAGACCCCCAAAATATACAATCAATCAATCTTTTTTTTTTTTAAACACAAAGCAGAGCAAGGGAAGTCTCTTCAACAAGTGGTTTTGGGACAACTGGTCAACCATAGGCAAAAAGGCAATCAACTATGCACAAAGGTCAAATCAAAATGGATTAAAGAATTTTATATCAGACCTGAAACTACAGCATACATAGAAGAAAACATAGGCAAAACACTCCATGACATTGAGATTAAAAGCATCTTTAAGGAGGAAATACCACTATACAAGTAAATAGCAGCAAAGATAAACAAATGGGTCTACCTTAAACTGAGAAGCTTCTACACTGCAAAGGAAATGGTGGCGAGGATACAAACTAAGCATGGAATGGGAGAAACTTTTCACCTAATACCCATCAGATAAGGGGCTAAAATTTAAGATATATAAGGTACTGATAGAACTTAACAAATTAAAAATATCTAATCCCATCAAACCTGGGGAGAAGAAATAAACAGACATATCCTCAAAGAAGAAGTGAAGATGGCCAAAAGGCACATAAAAAAATGCTCCACATCACTAATCATCAGGGAGTTGCAAATCAAAACAATGAGGTACCATCTACACCACAGTGACTGGCACACATCACAAAGTTCAAGAACTGCTAGTGCTGGCAAGGATGTTGGGAGAAAGAAACTCTCATTCTCTGCTGGTGGGAATGCCATCTAGTACAGTCTTTCTGGGAAGCAATATGGAGATTTATCTAAAAACTGGAAATTACTTCCACATGATCCAGCAATACCACTCCTAAGGATATACCTTAAGAACATAAAAACACAATATAAAAATGCCCTCTGCACGCCTATGTTCATTGCAGCATACTATTTACAATAGTCAGAATCTGAAAACAACCCTGGTGCTCCACAACAGATAAGTGACTAAAGAAACTGTGGTACACAATGGAATAAATACTATGCAGTCATCATGCATGACTTTATGAAGTCATAGGCTTTATGAAGCCTATGCATAGATAGACATGGAGGCTATTATACTGAGTGAAGTGAGTCAGAGAAAGGTGGGTAGACATAGAATAGTTTCACTCATCTGTGGGATAAAAGAAAAAAATAAAGTCTGATTGGTGATAATATTCAGAGACACTAGAGATGAGGGCTGGGACAACCAGCCCATGTTAGGAAGCTTGCCACAAAGAGTGGTGAATGCAGATAAAGCACTAACCACAGTGAAAACTACTATGACAATGACAGTGAGAGAAAAAAGAGGCAGAATGCCTGTCCCAGAGACAGAGGGAGGGAGTGGGGGTGGAATATGAGGAATATTGGTGGCAGGAAAATTGCACGTATAAGGGGTGGTGTATATTTTATAACTGAAATCTAACTACAAGCATTTCTGTAAGCAGGGTGTTTAAATAAATAATTAAAGATCAATTAATTAATCAACAAACATAAAAATAAGTAAACAAAAATATCAGAACTGAAGCGCTAAAGCTCAAGCTGGCTGCCAGGGCCTCAATAACAATTCTGGGTGAGAAGGAAAATGCCTTTCTCTATGTGTCAAAGGTCTCAAGGGCAAATTGGAACCCTATGCCTAATTGCACAATTGTTTTCTCACTGCAGATTGCCATCTTGGGTGAGGATCTTCTGCAAGCCCCCTGAAATGCGGGAAGCCCCTGCTATATGGTAGATGACAGCATTGAAGATAAGCGTATCAAAGCTTAGACACAGCTCATGAGTCTCCCGAGACAGCCCAATGGCTCAGTCTTTACATGGTCCTTCCTCCCAAATACTCACTGATCTAAGCTTCTCTTGCTGTCCTAGGCTCCAATGGTGGTTTTTGAATGAAGGACAAAAGGAAATAAAAATACACCAAAGGGAATTGAAATAAAGCACTTGCCCCATAAGCACCAAGTTGTGCATTTAAGTCTCTGCATGTACTGAGGAGGCCTGCTGTTTGAGATCCCAGTAGGAAGAACACAGTGTCTGAAAGCTTTCTCCTATACAGCTCCCTGCTGTGAGCATACCACAGTCATGTACCAGCATGGTCTCATGGTCCACCATCTGGGAACTCTAGTGAACCAAAATCATGCTTTATAATTAACGACCTTTCTCCTTCTGTTCTAAGACCAAGTCCACTGTTTATGAATAAGCTTAGCCCTTCATTGATGTACACCCTCCAATGAATTCTTAAGGCCATGTGATAAACTATCAGAACCAAGGCCACTGGCTGTTTCCTGCACATAGAGTCAGTCTTGGTTCAGCAAACACTTCAGTGTCCTACATTGACAGGACACAGGCAAATGTAGTTTAGCTTCCACGTACACACACACTTCCAACTTTAGGTTTCCACTTTAAAGTGTCAGAGTACCTAGTAGCTCTTGTCTTCTTTCTTCCTTCAAAGCATGACCCCAGAGCCTCAGTTAGGACCCTTGTGACTATTTATTGATCGCACTCCCTTTATTCCTGCCTCTACTCAAGGTTTCTGCAAGCACAGACTTAAAAAAAAAACTCCAATCCTGAAAATAAGTCCAGATAATTGTATGGCACAAGATAAGAACCGAACTTTTAGCAACAACAGATACAGATGTGCTGTATAATGAAGCTCCCCTGAATCCTATATGATGTTCTAGATCAAAGCTACTTTCATAAAACAATAGTTACCTACCAAAATTTTCTCTATGTCAAGCCAAATTTTATAGTCTCACCCCATTTCACTAAAGGAAGCATGTGTTTGACAGATCTATGGAAATGTAAGAAGATTGATTCTGATCAGCTCCACTCAACGACCCCCTTTCTCTCATTAAAATGCTCTGTCTCTGGTTTCCTCAGGCATTTCCTGCTGTTATTTAAATAGAGCTAGCATTTCTCCTTAGTTATATAAAAACAGGATAAATTCTATTCATATAGAGGAGCTCCTCAGAGAACAGGCCAATGACTATCTGAATAGTCATTCAAATGATGCCTAAGTTGGATTCAATAAACTGGATTCCTCAAGTATTTACAAGCACAGAGACAAATCTGTACTCTGCTGCTTTCAGTGCAAATGGAGGAGTGATGGCAAAGTCAATGTCAGTGGAAGTTTTTGACATTGACAGGCCATTGCTGTCCATAGCAGGGATTCAAACCCTGCTGAGTTCCTAACATCAGAACTTTCTCGAGACTTGGGGCTAGTAATAAATCATTCATCTCAGATGCAGCAAAGGGGGTTCAGTTCAGAGACTAGAAGGCCCTGAATGCTGGAAATAGAATCCCTGTTTTTAACCTGGTCCTAACATCAATTTCATCTGGAAAAAAAGGGGGCTTAAAAATAATGAGGACCATCACAAATGACAATTTCGTGAAGGCAGCAGGTGTCAAGTTAGTAAGCCAAAAAGTCTCAACTTTTCTAGTATTTTTGATATTTTTGAGAAAAGATGACAACATATACATTGCCTTCTATTGTGACTTTAAAAACTACTGTGTGTATGTAAGTGTATATGTAGCAAAGTAGACACTGAAAAAATTTACTTTGAAAAGTGTGAGAGGAGAGAAAGACATATTTAAGAGAGAACAAGGTCTTTACCAGAGAGAAAAAAAAGTAATTTTCTTTAATATATTAATCTGAATGCATTTGTTTATTTTAGAAATAACACCAAGGGACCAGAGATGTGGCCAGCGGTAGGGAATTTGCCGTGCACATGGCTGACCTAGGACGGATCACAGTTCTATCCTCCAGCGTCCCTCCCATATGGTCCCCCAAGCCAGGAGCGATTTCTGAGCACAGAGCCAGAAATAACCCCTGAGTGTCACCGAGTGTGATCCAAAGACAAAACAAAAACAAATCACAATGAGAAACATAATGTACAAGAGATGGGCATATTGCTCTTAAGGGCAGGCTTTTCTGTTCCTGTTTTCTGACCAAGAAGTGATCAAGTGATGCCCTCAATATAAGCTGAAAACTATGGGTAAGATTCATGGCATGGAAATCCAGGACATGGGTGTGTTTAGGTCCAGGACAATTTTCAATGTCACCTCAACAAATGACTATTAGTTCCTGTGCTCTTGGGAATTTTCTACAAAATGACTTATGATTGCTCATCACTAAATTTGTCTTTTTTTTTTTACACAATTTTCTAGTTGGAAAAAGAAGAGAATTCTCCATTTTTGGAGAGCAGTTGATAACAAATCTCATTCTGAGTAGACTGCCATTTTGCTTGTCTCCAGCAGTCTGGTTGTAAATTCCAGCATTCAGAGGCAATAGAGCATTAGAGAATTCTTGAAAAAGCCTAGCTGTGGCCCCATAACTATGAGATTGGATACCAGATTGTTATTCTTAAAAGCCCAGGTCCCAGATCTTATCCTTCACTATACAATTATCTGGGATTGGAATGCCTCAGCATACCAATGTCCTATCCCATTATCTCTCATGGATATAATTTTAGAGGAATCACCTCCCTGTTTCTCTTGTACTCCCCTGATCTTGGCCTCCAAGTCCTAGTGTTGTGGTCCCTAATAGCGAGAGCCCCAGAAAGTTGACACAACATTTGCTGAAGGCAGGAGTAATGGAACAAAATCAACTGTCTGGCTTTGCTCCTTTCAACACTAGGCCCAGGAAAGCAATCATATCACATGCATGCACACACACACACATACGTATGTATATACATAATAGCTTGGGTGAGTTTAAAATGTCTTTAATCCAAAAAAAAAATCTTTCACCAGGAACCCTTACACACACGAAAAGGCTTTTTATACATAGACAGATCTCTAAGAGAGACAGAGACAGAGGAAATAGAGGAGACAGAGAAGGGAGAGAGAGAGGGAGAGAGAGAGAGAGAGAGAGAGAGAGAGAGAGAGAAGGAACAAGGGAAAGAATAGAGAGAGGAAAGGAGAGGGGAGAGAGATGAAAAGGAGAGTGGAGAGAGAGAGAGGGAGAGAGAGAGAAGGAGAGAGAGAGAGAGAGAGAGGCCCTTTTCTTAATGCAGGAAGCGCACCTGTAGTAGAGAATGAATATTCTAATGCTTCCAAACCTTTTGGTGAAGGTGAAGGGGGCTTGTTGAAAACATTGCTGTGAGCAGATGGACCCCTGAAACCATCTGCTATGAAGCAACTAAATGTTCAATGATGCATTACAGAATTATTTAGCTCTCAAAGAGCCTGAAAGTAGTTAGTAATGATGGCATCTGTACCGAGAGCAAACAACCTATTTATATATGATCTATTACTTCATAAACTGTTTGGAGACCCTCTCTTCTTAAAGAAACAGCAGCCTGCTTAATTGTAGGAGTAAAACAGTTACTGAAAAAATTGTGAATTATAATCTATGGTAATTGCCTTTTTTCCTCCCTGTGGTTAAGGAAACTTTTAGCCAAACCAAAATGTTTTTTCTAAAAGTGTAACAGATTAAAATAATTTGATATCACTTCAATCAAAATAAAATAAGTCTATTTTTCTTTTCTTTTTTTTTTGTTTTTTTGTTTTTTGGGCCACATTCAGCAGTGCTCAGGGGTTACACCTGGCTATCTGCTCAGAAATAGCTCCTGGCAGGCACGGGG
>PVKC010003025.1:12449-40736 GCA_004027635.1 Crocidura indochinensis | reverse complement strand
CATCAACTTTCCATGGCTAAAGCCTATGGTAGTTCAGAATTTATTGGAACAGGAGAGATCTGATTTTTTTCTTAAATTAAGCTTGGCATCTTATAAGGCATTTTGCTTTCTTTATTTTGGGGCACAGAGACCCATGTGTCTAGATTTCTGTGACAATTTCAGTTGATCAAAAGTTAGACTTAAAAAGACATATAATTCCTCTCCAGTCCAATTCATACATAGAGGGAGAGTAACAAAAATCAGGTCATATTTTTCCTTGGTAATAATTGTTATTTTTTACGTATTTAAAGAACAATTGACTTAGAAATCAATCTGGTAATTTACAGTATTGGCTTTATATTTAAAGAAAAAAATGGAAAAGGGAGATTTTCTTAGTGAAAAGTAGAGCTCCTAATGACTCCAGAATAAACAGGAATAGTTAATTACCCCAAATTGCAGGAAGTTCTTTAAAATAAGCATTTTTTTACTTAGTGGGTCTACAAATAAACCCCCATGATAATACTCCTAGGTGTAAAATATGAGCAAGATTTCATGGCACCCAAAAATTACCACAAATTTTGTAGCCAAAAGATAGACATATTGGATAGGAACCATACAGTACGGAGCTCAATTAAGTCAACAAATAAAAAGAAGATTCAAAGCAGCTCTCAAGGTCGTTATAGAATATCATTAGAAAAAAATTAATTCTGAGAAAAAATGCTTAGAAGCTCCAGACAAACCTGTGGGTAAAATGATTTTTTGGAGAAAGACAAAAAAGCCTCAATGAAAAATAGAGAATCATCATATGGTGGGGGCATCGCTCACTGTTGAATAACATGTTTTAATATACCTGATGTTATTCCAATTCAAGATGAACATCTGTACAATGAACTTTCCAGGAAGGTAGAATCCAGAATTTTTGAACACAGGGTTTTGTTTATTTTTCCTCATAAAGAAAATTGGCTACTCTGAGAGGTACATTTACAAAATAAGTAAATGCTAGGAAAGGAAAGTGAAGAGATTATTTCCTTTGATCCAATAAAACTAATGGAATAAAACAATGTTTTAAAGCTGGAGGGGGTCCAGAGACATAATACAAAGGTTGAGGCATGTGTCTTGCTGACAACTGACTCATATTCAATCCTCATCATCTCACAACTGGTCTTCTGAACACTGCTTGGTGTGATCCCGAGCACAAAATCAGGAGTGGCTCTTGAGTCCCACCATGCATGGCCCAAGCCTTAGATTCCACTTCCCCCCAAAAGTTAAAGAGCAGGAGTGACTTCACAGTAGATAGGGTGTTTGCCTTGCACACAGCCAAGCCAGGTTCAATCCCCAGAATACCAAACGGTCCCCTGAGCCTGTCAGTAGTAATGCCAGAGCACCACCAGCTGTGGCCCAAAACAAAACAAAAAGCAACAGATGAATGGAGCATGAAGATGAGGCACATATACACAATGGAATACTACATAGCTGCAAGGAATGATGCTATCATGCAATTTGCTGCAACATGGATGGAACTCGAAAATATTCTGTAAAAACGAAACAAAACAAGACAAAAAGTTGAATGAAAAGCATACTGACTGTTAGGACTGCTAATTATCTGGAGGGTTTGTTCACATACACGGGACAAAATTTAAATTATGACTGTCAATAGTCTCTTGACACTGAGAATCTTTAAATCATGTGCCTTGGACACAAAGGGACAGGGATACTACTATTTGAAGAATAAGAGAGAAGGGCTCAAGGTTGTAACCCTCTACTCCCTTCAGCAACAGCCTAAGCTTTCCTTCAAGTGATGATTTAAGCTTCTATTTAAGTGAACCTGGTTTCAGAAAACAAGAACGAAGGAAATGCTTGGCTTGTAGAAGCTGTTTTGTGACATCTATCCTCCATAATTCAACACATAGAAAGCACTTTTCTGGTGTGTGTGTGTGTGTGTGTGTGTGTGTGTGTGTCCTTGCAAGACCAGCAAGACCAGAAAGAACCTGTTTACATGTTTTACGTGTTTACATATTTACAGGTGTCTATATTTACTCCCTGTGGCCACAGGGGTCTTATCAAAGAGAATGTCTAGAAAATGCCTCCCCCCGCCCCAATTTTTATCTTCCTTTCTCTTTCTCTATCATCCCGATATTTACTGCAGTATTTGATGGCCAGAATGTAAAGTGAAAAAGAAAGGATTCAAAGCAAGGCCCTTCTTACAGAGCATTTCACTTTTTTCCTGTCTGAAACAAAGATTATTCCTTCCCTCCCAAATCTATTCGATTGTTTCTGTAGTCATTAAACAAGAATGCACCACAGGCTTCATATGTGCTCTTCATATGTGCTCCATTTCGTCAATCTTATTTTTAGATACTCATATATTCTCTGGCAATTCCCTTGAACAGAGCAGGTAAACATACTCTTTTCACTCATTTATCTCACAAGTATCAGTTACTTTCTGCAGTATACACTGGTTTCTGCCTGCACAGTCTCTCTGAGGAAACAACTGCTCCTCCACCCCTTCACAGTTTATGGGGTTCCAGGAAGGTTGTTTCCTCGGACTACCAACTCCCAGGTTAGCTCGGTATACTGTCTCCCTAGCTTGATAATTGTTGCAGAAATGGGCGTTTGACCCAAACCAAGCTAATCAGTCCCCCTCGGGCTTTTGTTAGGACAGTTAGAAAGAGACAACCTCTTATTTCTGGGCTTGGTAATCGAGAGTTGCTGGTTTCTCTAATTGCTTCCCCATGGAGAAAGTCCGCCTGGGAATCAAGCCAACACAGAGGGAGGCAGAGCCAAGAGCGAAAGCAAGGAAGTCTAGGTGACATCATCCGTACACCTGTATCCAGAGTGTACCTCCCACTGTAGTTTTATTTGTATGTGCTGAGAAATTCTGCTTTATATTTCCATGGGCATGTGGTATCTATCTGTCCCTGGCAAGCCAAAGGATCCTCACATACCCAATCTAAGGCCCTGAGCTGCCTGGGAGCTCTGACAGCAAAGGAGACAAATAATAGGGTTGTCAGTGTGCCTTCCACAACTACAGAATAATAAGAACGACTGAACATTCATAAAGAGAACAATCAGGCTTGATGATTCCATGGACCCGAGTCCAGGATGTTACTGTGCTGTTTGCCTGAACTGTTCCTAACTATAAAAGAAGCAGAGAGAAGCTTAGCTCTCAGGTATGTCTTAAGAATTATAAGACACTGGATGCAAATTACCTAGTTCAGTTACTGGCAACGTACTCAAGTGTGACCACAACAAGAACACAGCCCTGGAGTAAAGCTACGTACTGAACCCTACTCCCATCATTCCAAATTCTCTCAGGAGGAACTTCAGTCCTTTCATAATTTCTGTCCCTGGCATTGGATCCAACCCAACAGTCAGAGAATAAAGTGTCTGCTCTGGATAACTGTGCTGGTCATTAGCCAACAGCCTATGTGCTCACTTGTTGTCCGGCATCTACATGGTGAGAACATCCAGAGCATGGTTCACATTTTCATCACTCTTTAATATCCAGCATGCAAGGAGACACAGCACACACACACACACACACACACACACACACACACACACACATGAGTAACGAGAAGATTCACGGATTCTTTCCCATCTACACAACCTCTTAGAGAATTCCTATTTCAGGATGTTAGAATGTCCCTGCTTTCCAACTTTAGTTGCAGACCTGGGAAGATTCCTTCTTTACAATGTTTACAAGTTCAGTACCTAGGACTCAGAGAAGTCACAACTACATCCATATCACATACACAGACACAAATAAATATGTATACATACATGTGTATATAACTACAGAAATAAATATGCAAACAGAATAGTTTTGGGCTGGTGCCAAACACTTAAAAAACATTTTTTAAAGCCATTTTTAGAGAATGACCACAGAAATGCAACCCACCTGCAGGAACTGACTCATCAACCCTGTTGGGGGGTTAAGCATGTAGTCTCAAAAAGCTCACCTTGAAGCATCTTCTCTACCTCTTAGAACAAGACAACGGGTCCTTGAGAAGACTGTTTAGTTTCATGTGGTAATGAGTGACCCCTCCACAACCTGAATCCACTACACTCCATCATCTCTCCACACAGTCTTTGTTTTTGTTTTTGTTTTTGTTTTTGGGGGTCACACCCGGCAGTGCTCAGGAGTTACTCCTGGCTCCATGCTCAGAAATTGCTCCTGGCAGGCACGGGGCACCATACGGGGCACTGGGATTCGAACCGATGACCTTTTGCATGAAAGGCAAACACCCTACCTCCATGCTATCTCCCAGCCCCCTCCACACAGTCTTTGCCAAGTATTCAGCATGGTCTACCCTCAGCGACCAGCCTTGGGTCAGGGATGACCTCATCCTAAGCCAATAACACTGCCAGCTATGACTACTCCATTCGTTGGAATTATTCACTAGGTGCCATAACCTGGAAAAAGGGAAAAAGATTACTCCAATTCAACAACATACACACAGAGTTCTGAGTTCCTTTTTTTTATAGGATGAGGGTTCTCCCAAGCAGTGCTCAAGAAGCTTGTGTCTCTCCCTGCAATTCTCAGCCCACCAGGCCAAAGATACTATATAGTGAGGGCCCCTAGAGGTGGTATTGCTCACTGCTGGGGATTGCCAAGACCACCTGGAAGTGATCAAGGGTTTCCAGGTGCACCCAGCAATGTTTGTGGAACCATGTGGTGTCAGTGACTGAAGCAGAGTCAGCCACAGATAAGGCAACCCCTAGAAGATCTCAAATTCTTTCTCTAGCAACACTTAATATGGAATAAATGCTTCAGCCATGTGGCTCCCTGGCTAATGCCATAAACTCACCTTTCTCCCCAGTACCTAGTATAATGTCCAATAGATAGAGTCTCAATAAGTATTTTTCTGAGTAAATAAGTAAATGAATGAACAGAGAGTAATATTAAGCTCAAAAGGTAAAGTAGATTAGGTCACACAGCTATTGAATTAGTGGCAAATGTATGTCAGGTCACTGAGTGTATGAGCCATATACTGCTGCTTATTAATCTAAGTTTCTGTTCTGTTTTTTCATAACCAAAAAATTATTTCAAGTGTATCCAGGCAACAAAATGCCATGGTGACAAATGGCATTTTTCATTTGAGTCCGTTTTCTTTATTCCTCATCACTTTCGTTCATTTAAACACACTTTATTCACTTCTCAGAGAGAGCAAGACTGACAAAGGGAAGAAGTCTAAGATGAATACAGTCTGTGCAGGACTCTGCATGCAAGCCTTTCCCTCTCTCTCAGGCCTGCAGATGACACAGCTGCTTGTCACAGGGACAAGGTCTCAGGGGAAGCACTGCCTGGGTGTGATTACCTGGAAGTGACATCATGATTTATAACACAATTTTCTAAATCCTAAAGCTTTCATTTCTAATGAATCAGACAATACCCAGATGGGACCTAGCTCCCTCTTAATTGCAGTTATCTACATTATCTACTCTCTCCTATTTTATTTTTAATTTAAAACAACAACTCTGGCAAAACATGAAACACAGACAGACTCGAAGGCTCTCGGTCATTTAAGAATGAGTAACAGTAGAGTTTTTTAAAAAAAGATAAAAGGAAAAAGGATATATTACTATGTTTCATTTCTCCCTAGGTTTTCTAGAAATGCAAAGTCTTTAAGTAATTTAAATATTCTAGGAAACATAATCCATTTTTAACCTTAATGTTGGATTTTTGGTGACACTTTATTTTTCCCTTTGAGCAAGCTGGTGCACAAATTACAAAGGAAGGAGGCCTAAATTTTATTTGCAGTTGTACATTTTTCATATAAATGTGTAAGGCCTTTTGACAGTCTCTTTTTGATACAACTGTTACCACACATAATTAGCATTATAAAAAATGTCAGGAGGCTGATGAATCACAGGATTTATTTTTTAATTTTTGCCTCTATTATGAATGTTTTATACCAACCTGATGAGTTAGCCCAAATGTACCCTTTATGGACTACTGAAGTATAGCATCTAACCTGTTTTTCAACTAAGAACTGAAATAAATGGATCTGATTTTTGTTTTTATTTTGGCCTCAGTTCACCAAAAATGATGTGATGCTATGTATTGTCCAAATGTAGAGGAAATTCATCAATTCAGTTTCTAAAACAGGCTGTTTGAATGTCAAATAGAGGCATTTTAACTAACCCTTGAAAGGTAAAGTCCAAGATAGAAAAGAAAAGAGACATTGGCACTTCTAGGTATACTTTGTGGGCACAGAAAGCACTCAGAATCCACTGGGGAAAAAGAGCAGATCTTCATTTTGAGACTCTAGTTAAAATGAATCTGGAAGAATATAAACATAGTTCGATCCAGGGAGATACTTAAATGCCAGAAGGACAGAAGGGGCCAGTAGCTGGGGCTGGGGAGGCAAAGAGAACAGAGTTGGAGAATAGAGATCAAACAACACATTTGTACTTGATATTTTCCCCTAATTAGAATATAACACGATTAATAGACAACATAAATGCTAGATATCTGTGCCATTAAAATCAATAATAAATAATATAAAAAGGTAACAACTGTGTAGGGGTACCCCCTCTCTACCACTCATCCAACCTTACTTAAAAACGCTAATTGCTGATAGGGCCCTTCATCAGAGGTCACTGCAGGTTGGTTTCTGGTCCTTTGGGCATGTGCCTTGGCAAATTAGCCAGGGCTCAGTAGAAATTTCCATACAACTTCAGCCTCATTATGATCAAAACATCACGTGGAGCTGTGAGATATGGAACATGATGGCAAACATTTTAGCTGCTCCACAAAAATGCCATGTACGCTGATGCAACACGGTTCCTTTGTCTATATCTAACACCAGGGGTGGCGAACAGGATTTTTACCCCTCACTCAAAATGGCAAAATGCAATATGTGTTTAATATATTATTGTTAAAATTATATGCTTTTGTATGAGTGTTTGTCTGTTTTGGCAGGTCACTGTGTGGTATGGCTCTCTGACTCTCACAGTTTAAAATTTTGGCTCTTTGTGTCAAACTTGTTCGCCACCCCTTTCTAACACTAACATTTCATCACTCCTGGGTTTGGTGCCCAATTCTCTGCTGAGTGACCTTTTTGGGGACACAGGGTGGGCTAACCCACCTCTTAGAGAATGGCCATAAAGGACATAGGAAGAGTAAAGGATCTTTATAAGAACAGAGTTATCTGGGGAGGAGGGAGGCTTCACAAGAACAGAACCAAATAGAGCACTAGAACTATCTAAAACTGAACCATCAATTAGCTGCGATCAAAACAGACTGCTTTGGCCATTAGAATAATCTTTGATGTGCTAACTTCTTTATTATTTAACTTAATTATAGTTCTTATGAGAGACATTCCAGGAATGAGCAGCCCTAAATACTTTCTTTATGTCTTAATTCCCTTTTGACTCATTCATTCACTTACCATTTATCATCTAGTCACAAAGAAAGAAGTAGAAGCATTTACAGATGCCTATGCATGTATTAGTATTTAAATAATCATATTTCCAGGGGAAAACCGCCAAGCCCTACAGTTGGACAACTTGGATCACTTGGTATCACTTAAATCTTTACAATAGAGAATGCAAGAATAGGCACTACCCCACTAGCTGTTTCCCCAACGAATGCAGTCTTTTTTATTTCACATGGCCATTTTTGGTGACCTCATTAACTTCTCTTTTGAAAACCCGCCCCCTAAAAACAAAGAAGACATGACAACACCTTTGAATCTATTTTTGTGGTGAATTGATACATAATGCTGTTAATTAATGTTCCTGCATTTTAATTATCACTAGTTCTTATGTTTGACTTTAGTGGAAATAAAGTAGCCTCTTAATTCTTAAGAGTCATTTTCTCAAAATAATCATTTCCGTGACCCTGTTGGTGTTCAACAACCCCCACAGCCCAATATGGTAATTACCCCCTTTTTTCCTGATTAACTTGTGCAGAAACAGGAGGAGACAATGGGAAAGAGGGAAATGGCCTCCTGTATCCTTGCCCCCACATCTCATTTTGATTTCTTAGCTCCAGCCAGGCACCTGTGCTGTGTCTTATCTGAGAAAGTCCACTCACTGTGATCACTGCAAATCAAGCTGATAAAGAAATCCCTACCCAACTGCTAAAATCTTTACTACTGTCACTTTTGTTTGTTTTGGGACCAGACCAGGCTGTACTTAGGGCTTACTCCTGGCTTTGTACTCAGGGATCACTCCTGTTGAGACTTGGGGAAAACAAGAGTATGTTGTTGGGGATTGAACCCATGTGAACCACATATAAAGCAAATGTCCTACCCGACCCCTATATTGTCACCTTTATCAGCAATATTTGCATTTGGGCAGAGGACCTGTATCTCTAAAGGTATTGGGATTTGGTAAACAAGGTTAAGAATGCAAGATATCCTTAAATAGTATTGTATAACTAAAATTTGCCAATACTAAATTCAAAACATTATAATTTTATTATTATATTATCATACTATATTAATAATATCAGTATAAACAGTTACCAGGCAAGGTGGTGGATGTATGAATTAACTTGGATGACGCATGATAGTTTCACAATGTGTATGTGTACAAACCATCAAGATATGCACCTTTAATATGTCACTTTTAAAAAGACTAATCTCCCACATTCAAATTTCTCCCATAGTATTAACAGATGCTGCTAACATTACAGAGGAACTCTAAGTAAACACAAATGTTCATTCAATACAGAAGAGAACATTTCAATATAGAAATATGGAAAAATAACTACACAGCTGGGAAATTGAAATGTCTGTTTAGGCAAGAGGCATAAAACCTATGACCTCATAAGCCTACCTAGAGGAGAGTGTGTACAAAATTAATCTGTAAATAAAGTAGTGTTTTGTATAAAAATGCCTATATCAGTACAGCTCATGACAATAGGCAATTCATAACAAGAGAAGTATTAAGTATATTGAATATGTTATTGCTAAATGTTAGCATGAAATTATACAAGACAAGAATACAAATTACACTATGAATTACAAAGTTACAAAAGTATTTATGATTTTATAAGATTCATGAGTTTTAGGCATTCATTCTTCTAACACCAATACCTTCACTAGTGACAACTTCCTTCCACCAATGTCACCGATTTCCTCCTGCTCCCCAGTGGGAGGCTTTTCTCTTCCTTTATTAAGATGAGTATACTAAAGAAATCTGTTGTACATCATTTTTATCATTAACCTTGTATTATAGTTCTTAAGTTTGGTAAAAGTGTAGGTCTATGTTAAATACTCTTAGACATTAAAAGAACTAGTGAACATGGGTAAATACCATGAACTTGCTGTTTACAGCAATACAAAGTATACAATCACAGATAAAAGCTGGGAATAAATTAAAAATGTTAAACATGTCAACTGATTATGTTCCTTTTGTTTCATCCAAGTTGATTCATTGAATAATCTCTTTATTAAAAAAATCAAGAAAGGACAAAGAAAAGAACAGTTTCTCACATACAGATGTTACCAGGAGTTTTGACTTGCATAAAGGAAGTTTGGTTGTTCTGTCCAATGATAACTCTATGTCTGGGCCCTTCAGACTGTCAAGCTCCACCACACTCTGACTCCATCCGGCTGGGCTGATTGATTACTTCAATAGAATCAGTCAAACAGAACCAGATAGGGGTCAGGAGATTTTCACCACTGCAACCACGTTACATTTGTATTTGAGAGATGTCTTCAGAACAGGCTTCAGTCCTCTAAATTACCTGACAACTATGTCAACACCAGCCTAATTCATCCCAAACCATCTATACTACACAGGCTTGCTTCTTCTTGCCTATTGCCATGCAAAGTTCACAGCTACATATGCAAAACCATTCCTTCTCCATGGAAAATGCAAAACCAGATGATGGTTGCAAGCTGATTATTATGCGCCTTAATCCCTGCTCAAAATAGCACTGATCAAAAGTAGTTCCGGCCGGAACCACATGAAAGTATCAACAAAAACTCAGTCATGTACTGCACTTTACAGTATAGAAGCACCGCTGTAAACATTAGCTTATGCCACCACAAAATCCTTAGCTTAAAATATAATTCAGTTTATGCCAACATGGAGTGTCAAATTCCATCAGCCTTCTAACTGCAAGAAAAGTTTGGCAATTAAAAGGAGGATACTTACAGGGACTCCTCAGATAGCCACGATGGGGAAAGAAAAATCACTAACACCTCAACTTTTAATTTAATAAGTTATCTACTTTTGCATTTTTGTGCCACACTTAGCAGTGCTCTTGGGGCTACTCCTAGCTCAGTGCTTGAGGCTCACACCCATTGGTGCACCTGGGACCACTTGGTGCTGGATATCAAACTAGGCCTTCTGCTGGCAAAGCATGCATTTAACCAATTGTGCTCTCTCTTAACTTCTCTCTCAACTGAGCCTTAAGCAAGTCCTTTCATACAAATTGGTAGGTAGCTATCACATTCATCATAAATTACAACAAAGGTTCTTAAATTCAGTGACCAAACCTAGAGAGCCATGTCATGGCACCTAAGGTCCTACTGGGTGTCTCTAACTTTGGGATGATAAAACATACAGTTCAGCTCTCTCCCTATTCATCTCTTATAAAACAAACGGATAAATAAAGTAGAAGCACAGAAGAGGGCAGTGGGAGGGGCCATGCTCAGGCTGAAATCACAACAGACGCTGAGTCCAGTGCTAAAGGAAACAGGACATGGACACAGGCATGCAACAGAGAGTAACCTCAGGGGTGAACAATTCAGGAAAGTTCAGGACAGTTAGACACCGGGAAGAAGGACCCCAAGAGGCAGGCCTAATGGCAGTGGGAACCAATTAAGAACTACAGACCAAAGAATAAAGGAAGGTACAAAGATAAGATGTTTGCCCCGAAAGGGGTAGACCCTGGTTCAAAACTCTACTCTGCAGATGGCCCCCAAGAATCTAAGAACATAAGAGGACTAGTCCTGAGGACCTCTGGGAATGGCCAAAACACACACATCCTGCAGAATAACAGACCAGAGTGTTGTGTTCACCACCCTATCTCAAAGGGCTATACCATCAGTATTCAGACCCTCTCCTGGAGGATAGGGAAGGATTCTCTACAAAGGACAGACAGAAGTCTCTTCTTTGTAATGTCCCATCAAGTAGCAGGGAAATGAATTTTGAAGGCTCATGACAGAATTGCCTGTTTGGGCACTGAACATCATGGATAAAGAGAAGATCTACAAGCTTTCAAACAGAGAATTAAATATATCAACGGACAATAACAAATGAGATTGAATTCAGACTTCTCATTAGTCACTGGAAGCTGAAAGACAAGGAGAAGCACCTTTTAGTGGAGAAATTACTAATTTCCTGAAAGTATAGAGTGAAGCTACTAGCATATACATGTATGGGAAAAATAAAGATGTTCTTAGAAATGCATGAATTATTCTTAATGAATTATTGTATTATGATCAATTGTGTCAACAATACTATAGCTTTTAATGTTAGGGGATTTGCATAAATTTTTTGGCTTTGGATTGCTTTGTGTAAGAAATATTATAATGTACTACAATCTGGGGGCTCAAGGGACAAAGTAAATGTACATGCTAAAATAAAAAAAATTAAAAGAAAGAAATGCATGAATTAGCCAGTCTTACATAGCTTAACTTTCACTCACTTAGAAAATTAGCTATAAATTAACTTAAGCGAAAACTTTTTTAAATAAAACTGTATAAATATCATACCCAATTAGGTTATACCTTATTTAACCCAAAACAAAGATCATCCCTGTTTTTTTTTGTATCTGTTTACAACTTGATTTCACTCAAAACAAAAATTATCTTATGTGTAAACCTTGGTGAGACAAGCTCAGAATAGCCTGAGCTATCTACCCTTACTATGTCCTTACTGCCATACATGGGGGTAGTCTCTGTACTCAATAAAAACTGTTCTGATAAGCAGCTTGTGGAGAAATGAGGTAGAAGATTGCCAGACTATACATGTTTCACCCTCAGATTGGTTTGGATTATTTCATGCATGACCCTGATTCAGCTTTGTTCACCTGGGGTTGGAGATAAGGTGCGTGAGGTGATTTTTACACCCAGCAGTGATTAGATGGCCAATGGGGTACAAGATTCAGCCAAGAAGAGCTATAAAGAGTTGTTCTGGGGGCCCGGAGAGATGGCACAGCGGTGTTTGCCTTACAAGCAGCCGTTCCAGGACCAAAGGTGGTTGGTTTGAATCTCAGTGCCCCATATGGTTCCCCTAGCCTGCCAGGAGCTATTTCTGAGCAGACAGCCCAGAGTAACCCCTGAGCACAGCTGGGTGTGACCCAAAACCAAAAAAAAAAAAATTAGAGTTGTTCTGGGCTGAGAACTGTACAGTCAATCTGGAGTTCCTTAACCCAGCAGAACACAGCAAGTGTATGGCAGATTTCGCTCATCAAAGTGATTCCATCCAGACATATCCCAGGTGAGAGAGGAGAAACTGGGTGAACTTAGCAATGTAACCATCAGAAGTGATTCTTTTTTTTTTTTATCAAAGTGGATTACATATCTTTCATAGTAATATTTTAGGTACATATTAACATTGAAGCAGGGGAATTCCCACCACCGAAGTTGACCTCCCTCCCCACCCCCGCATTCCCAGCATGCATCTGATACCCCCTCCCTAACTCCCCAGGCTGCTAGTATAAGTGATCCCTTCTGTATCTAGCTTGTTGTAGATTGGGTATCAATTCTGTTGTTGTTGGCTTTGGATTTGGTGATTATGTCTGATCATTTTTATTACTATTTAATGATCATACAGTTATTTGGACTTGGTACCCTCTGTTATTTCCCTCTCAATTCGAGGGCAGAGCAAGATGGTTTCAGTTATGTGGTACTGTTTGAAAGGAAAAAATTAAAAAAAAAAAAGAAAGAAATAGGATGGGGTAAAAATGCCACAGGCCTAAAGTGGGCAGGGTCCTTCTCAAGGATCTAAACATCAGTTTTGAGAGAAGAAAGGAAAAAGGGATGGAATCACCACAACAATAAAAAGTACAATAAAAAGAAAAATCAAACAAGAAATCCAATGAGCACTATAGCAATAGACACATGCACCACACAATAATCACGCTTCTGAAAAAATGTCAGAACGGAGCACAAAAGAAGAAAGGAAACAACAACGACAATAACGAAGCCAAAACAGCAAACACACACACACACACACACACACACAAAAGACACCAAAAATAAACACAAAAAAACACAAAAACAAAACTAAACTAAACTAAAATTTGTGCTGGTTCCTTTTTTTTCTTTCCTTCTGCATAGGCACAGTAAATATTAGGGAAATTAGAAAGGGAATTCCCTTGGGCTAAGTGATACAGGGTTTCTCCACCCTTGAAGCATGTTGTCATGATATTAACTACAGACTCCTTGTATGTTCATTTACTCTCCCCTAGATCCTTCTGTGGTGTATGGGAGGCATCTGTTCTGTTGTGAGTGATAAAGTCAGACCTCTGTATCTAGAGATCTATCTGCATGAGTCAAGGAATGGAATTTATGAAGAAATCTTTTTTTTTTTTTTTTGATCTCGAAGTTCAGTTCCTTCATTGTCATTTTTATCAGTGTTCCGTGGCTGATGGTTTTGGTCATTGTGCTGAACCTAAGATGGAGCCTGGAATGGCGTCTTTCGTTACACTTTCAGGAGACCCGTTCATTTGCAGTTGTCTCAGTCACACCTCTGGAGTTAGAGGTCTTGGTTGTTGTACAGATCATAGGTTGTACTCTGGTCTAGGTTTTTTTTTTTAATTGGACCCAGGATACGTTCTGCCCATTGATTAACCATCAGGAGTGATTCTAAAGCACAGAGTCAAGAATAAGCCCTGAGCACTGCTGGGTGTGGCCCCAAAATCAAAACCAAAAAGATGTAAAGATGGTACCTTTTACAGGGCCCAAGACTCAGAGAGATATTGCTTTCTGTTATAAACCCACTTGCACAGTATTTAAAAAAACAAAAACAAAACAAAAAAAATAGTTTGTTCTTACCAATTTCCATTTAAAAATTATGGGGCTTAGGGTACCTTGTAAGTGTAAGGCCCTGGATTCAATGCCCAGCAGAGTAAAAAAATTAAATACATAAAAAGGGAAAAAGAAAAGATGCCTTTAGGAGCAAGAGTTATGCAGACCATTATCGCATACAGATACAATCAATGAATCATCCCCTTCAAGCCCCACTTCTCCTTTATATATAACTTCCTCAGTCCAATAGAAAATTTGGAAGAACAATACTATATCCACCAGACAATGTTTTCCTATTCAAAATAAAACAGAATTGATGAGGACGAGGTCGAGGAGTAGCATAGATGCCCAGTACACACAGAGCTTAGTACCATCTCCTCACTGTATCAGTGGGTGTGGCTCCTATAAAAAATTAAACAAAGCAGAAATATATTTTATGTATAAATAACTGCAGAAAACTTGGCTGAAAGGAATATATTTCTCTGATAAAACATATAAAAAGGCAATGATCAGATATGATTGTTATATTTCACAAGAAAAAGAAAATTGGACTTTATCCAGTTTACTGTCTACTGCAAAACATCATAACAAATAATTGATAGTACTTCACAATGCCTACAATTAAAACCAAAAAGTGTTCTAAAATAAATTCCAGCTTTTAAAAATTTGGGACAATGGTGATGGAAACGTTGCACTGGTGATGGGTGGTGTTCTTTACATGACTGAAACCCAAACACATTTATGTATGTAATCAAGGTGTTAAAATAAAATAAAATTTAAAAAAAAACACCAAAAAACAACAACATTAAAAAAAATACTACAATTGAGAGTCCAATATAGACAACTCAAAAGTTTCTGCCAGGCCTGGTCTTTTTTTTGTTATTATTATTATTATTTTGCTTTGCTTTTCAAGTTTTTTCCTAAAGAAAATTCCTATCAATTACACATACCAATATAAAATGCATTAAGAGGTTACTAGGAGCTGAAAGCAATTAATGAGCATTAATGCCCAGCTGTGGCCAGAGTCTGACCATTACTGTGTTGTGTTGACTCACCCCATTGTTGACCCCAGGGAGGTTACTTGGGGTCAAAGCCAAAGTGCATCCACTAGGTTCTTGAGCACCCACTCATCGGTCATCAGTAAGTACTATGGGCAGCAGGAGAAGAGATTACAAAGGACGATCCATGCTCTCACTGCTCACTGTGGACAGGACCAAGTAACCAAGAAACAGCCTATATGGTATTGCTTGGATCCAATTAAAGGCCTAGTGCTAATGGAACTGGGAAATAGAGTAATTAATTTTGCTAGAGAGTGTGAAAAAAAAGGCTAGGGAGGGAGATAAGAAAATCATTCAATATCTTGTAGGATCCAAGTATGAATTTATTAAATCAAAAAAATTCCTGTAAAATTTCATATTACCCTAACTCTTCAATCCAGCCCATAAGGGTCCTGACTCCTGCTGCTCTTAGTCATCATGAAACTATCCATTTCCAGATCTACCCACCAATATGGGATTTCTCACCTAAAATATTGATGATAAAGTTGAAGTGGAGGGGATGAGCAAGAGAGGGTTTATGTATTTGCCTTGCAAGTGTACGTCCACAAATTCCACCCCTGGATCCTGGCAGCTTCCCACATGTGTCCAGCTTGAGGCTGGCAGCTTGGTCGAGTGTGATTCTGGGTGCTGTAAGCAATTTCTGACCATATCACATTCAGTTGTGGACAAGCACCACAAATAGACTAAAAGGGGATGTGGCCCCCATAGTGCATTGCAACAAAAGAGAGGTACAAGCACCACAGACAGGAGTACCTCCATCTTGCCTCTTGTCCCCTGCAGGAACATGTGTGAGCACCACAATTAACAAGCACCACTAAGTAGAGTGAGGCCCAGAGAGCACCACAGAGATATGAACAGAGGGAAAGGAAGGTAGTGTAGCACACCCTACCCACTATGCTATCTATCACTCAGGCCATTCATCTTAAAGTCTTCTAGTTCAACTTTTTAAAGTAATCTTTGGCTACTTAAGCTAACAAATCTTTGCCACTATTTTTTCTAATCAATATATCAATCAATTGCCTAATTGATTTTTGTTTCATAATCAATCAGGTAATCCTAGCCTGATATCTCCCAGCCTGACACAAAGAAATTGTGCACAGGCAGGGCCAACTGGGACTTTGCCAATGAGCTACCAGTTGCTGCTTTGCATCAGGTTTGTAGCGCTCCATAAAACTATCGTGGAAAACCATTATAAATCCCACCTTCATTATAAACTCCATTTTGCTAGAGAAAGATCCAAATAATGTGTTTGTAACAAACCGACAAGATGCTTATCTCTGCTGGTCAAACACAGGACAAGCTTATTTGTAAAATACTCTTCACATTTATCATAGGTGGACATTTATTCATCAATTTGAAGGAGAATACAGAATCTTTTCATTTGAAATAAAAATCAGGATTCTGGTTCCTATTTATTATTTCTCAAGGTCATTTTATAGCTCTCCAAGAATCATATTTACAAGTTTTCCTAGTATCCAGGAATACAATTTCACTAATGCCATGGGATTTGAAATCCATTAAAGCTAAATTATATCTTATCTACTGGCTTTATCATTCTTTACCACCAATGAAAGATAAAAGTCCCTCTAAGAAATTGGTATAGGCTAAAAGCAAACTTCTTCAGTAAAATGGAATCCAAGTGAATAGATAAATAAGGAACAAGAACAAATAGATAAGATAAATAGAAGGGCAGGAATGGTAATACAGCAGGTATAGTGCTTGTCTTGCATGCTGATGGCCTAGGTATAATCCCTGACATATGATATGGTTCCATGAGCCTGCCAGGAGTAATTCCTGGCAGAAGCATCATTGGGTGTGGCCCAACATCCCTCCAAAAAAAATAAACAGATAAGGAGAGAACAAGAATTCAAGGTGAATTTCTGCGTGGTTTCAATGTTTTGAAAAAGCAAAAATAGTGCTGAAGCAATAGAATGGTAGGTGGGGCATTTGCCTTGCACATGGCAGACCCGTGTCTGATCCTTAGCATTCCATATAGTTCTTGAGCCTGCCAGAAATAAAATTCTTGAGCACAGTCAGGAGTAATCTCTGAGCACCACCAGGTGTGGTCAAAACAAACGAACAAAAAAATACTGGGTGTCCTCTGAACGTAGGTGCTTTGATAGACTCTGTGACCAGTCCTCTGCACCTCTAAAACCTGTCTTCTGCTTAAATAATGACTGGTCTATGTCTCTGGTATGATTATTAGGCTTCTTGTTCTATTTTATTTACATCTCTCCTCTTGTTTCTTCTTCCAGGATAGTCCACTTTAAACTCAAGTTCAAGTTATCCCAAGCCAAACTATCACTCTCTGAAAAAATAAAATTTTCCCTTCCTCATAGTTGTTGAAGCCATTCATTATTCCTGTCCTCCTAGCATGATATCCCCCTAGACTGAAATCAGATCAACCTCCTGTGGCACTTCTCTACTGAAGTCTCACTCAGTTTTCAACAGAAGGACCAGTCTCTCATTCCACAGAGGCTGCAAGGCTCCCTGAGTTCCACACTTCTTTGTCTGAAGAATAAAACCTTCCATCATGCTTGTTTACTCACTGATAGTAAACACTTTTTACACACATTCCCAGTTGTGATGCTTTCTAAGTTCAATTTAGAAAAAGTTATGAGCATTTTCAATCCCTTCACAGTTCCTTCACAATTCTTCACAATTCCATCCTCCCAGTCTAAGGTACCAAGAATAAATCTTCAGGAATGAATGATTGCTTCCTACAAGAAACTTAGAAGAAACTAAGTCAACTAGGAGTTCACTAGACACTTATTTGCCAGATACTACTAGAGCACCGTAAGACTGAAGGAACTATATTGTGTTCAAATGTTTTTAGAAAAATGCTTCGTAATAGGGCCAGAGCACTATCATCGTGAGTTGTGTGTTTGCATGCAGCCAACCAAGTTCAATTTCTGTATCCCATATCCCTAAGCCTGTCAGTAGTAATTTCCATGAGAAGAGTCAGATGTAACTCCTGAGTGTCACCAGGTGTAGCCCCCCAAGATGCCCCCCAAATGCCTCCCATTTCCCAAAGCTTGCTATAATCCTTTTAGAAGAACAATTCTATTTTAGGGGGGATACATTTTCTAGCAAAAAATAAGAATGCCTAAAGAATTCACATCAATACTTAATTCTTTTCTTTACTATTAAACTCACTCTAAGGTGCCTTTCAATTTTCAGAGTAAGTTTAATATTAAAAATAAGTCTTGGGGCCGGGCGGTGGCGCTGAAGGTAAGGTACCTGCCTTGCCTGCGCTAACCTAGGACGGACTGCGGTTCGATCCCCCGGTTCCCCATATGGCCCCCCGTGCCTGCCAGGAGCGACTTCTGAGCGAATAGCCAGGAGTAACCCCTGAGCGTCACCGGGTGTAGCCCAAAAACCAAAAAAAAAAAATAAGTCTTGATGTTCCCTCTTTAGACATTTTTATTTTTTATTTTATTTTTATATTTATATTTTGTTTCTCTAAAAGGTTTTTAACTTATTACATTACAACCTAAATAACCTAGCCTTGGTTCTTTAACCACTATCTATATGTCTAAGGCATCCTCCTTTTAAAAACAGATCCTTCGAGATAATTATGAATTTTGTTTGAAAGGAATAACAAATAAGACAAACTTTTGGAGATACTTTGAATTTCTTCATTCTTGGTAGATATGTGTGTAGGGGTGATGTGTGATAACTATATAAACAAACTAAACTATTAATTGTTCCTCTAAGTGAGTAGGGGAATTAAAGTGTCAAATGCCTCATCTATATAAAAAGCATCCTGGCACTCAAGCTATCTACAACAGGTTAAAAAAGCTTGAGGCCACGAGGAAAGCTTGCTGCCTCTCTCCATGAAAGACCTGTCCTTTCAGGGTCCTAGAAAAACAGCATTTGCCAAATATGATAGATGATATCTAAGAATCATTTAACCACTTTAATATTAATCACCGCAGCATTATCTAATTAATATTTTATTTAAGAGCATGGAGGAAGTACCACATGCCAGGAAATCCATCTTAGCCTAGCTTCAAAATGCAATGTTAGAGAGTATGTAATGATGTATGATTAACTGACCTAAAATAAATGAACAACATTCTTCTGCAATTTGTCAATGAAGATTATAAAATTCTGGGAAACATATCGTTCCGTGTTCCTTCATACACAAATAATGGAAGCTAAGCTTTAAATTATCAAATGGCAAAAGGGGGAGGTCATTCATTACACATGTGACAGCAGATAGTCCCAAAGCAGCAATGTGAAGCTATGTGGGAAGTGGAAGAGAGAATAGCCTGTTATGTTCCACTATCCACAAAGTTAAAGGAAAACGACATAAATAAAGACAAGACATGATTGTTCCTCATCTCCTAAGAGACCAGTTGGCACAGATATTTGTAGGTGCTAGGTGTTTTATTTTGTGCCAGAGGTAATCCTAACATGCTTCTTCTACTCCATACTCTTTCTATATCCAAACGAAATTATTTTAACTGTTCTCAGGAGAAAGAAACACACACCATCTAAAAGTCGGCAACAATAAATATTAACAAATACTAGGATTTATGAGGATTAAAACAAACCTTCATATGCAATCAAGAATCTTACAAGGCCCAAAAGCAGAATTTTCACAACAAATTGTAACTAATATGAACACCCTTATCATTAAAGATCAATTCCCTCTAGAGAGGTGAAAATGAAGAGATGAATGGTACACAATTCTTGAAGACACAATGTGCTCCCTAAAGGTTCAGAGTTGGTCCCCAATGTATGGGCCCAAATTACTATTCTGGATTTAGTGAAAAAATGAACAATATAATTTTCTTCTGAATAACCTAAATAGTAACCAAGCTAACATACATAATTTCACTTAAAAATGCCTACATGCTCCTGTTTTGATGAATAATTGTGGTACTATGATCATTCCAAGGCCTTATAGTAAACATGAACATATTTACAAATATTGGAAGAATTTGGGGGTAAAGCTAACATTCTGAACATGATCTGAGAGATCACCACTGTGTGGAGTGAATCATATGGGAGACAACAAACAATTGTGCTCTACGGAGTGAAGGAGTAGGAGTAGGTCCCAGATAAATAAGCAGGTTACTAAAGAAAACTTAACAGGAGTTATTATATCTAGATTCAGAGGGAGACTTATCAGGTGGCATGGAGGATGGAAAGGCCCCTTTAATTGATAGAAAACAGGCTTCTCTATCTGTGGAAGGGATAATCATAATTGCTTTACACATGGCTCCTGGAGTGGCTAATGAGTAAACATGTCAATGGTGAGCTGCTACTTAAAGAAATACATGACAAATGATGTCTGCTATACTTACTTTTGCTCTTGAAGCATCAGACTTGGACTAGTCTAAGCACTCCTATTGGTTGAATGACAACTGATTAAATGAATGAGTATATTAATAAAGATGAGTGTCAATAGAAAGGGACTCTATCATAAGGATATGGCAGTCCTATTAGGTAGTGGCTCTCGTATTCTTTATTTTGTCGAATTGGGGCCGGGCCAAATAGGCACAAGCGCTGATCTCCCTTCCAACCATGCAATATATTTGAACTATAGATTAATAGAACTGAGTCTTCTTTACTTAAGGCCATTTCCTCATCCTGAGGCTAAATTCTGAAATCCGATGCTGTTTCTTCCCCAAGCATCCCAATCACTCTCTCACCATTACACTCAGTGTTTTGCTTCCAGCCTTTTCTGGCTGCATGTGACTCCTCCCAATGCAGTGCTTGGTTCACTTAGTTTCCTCCACCTCCTGTTCCCAAGTACTGATACACCTAGTACCCTTCCTCCTTTTGCTTCAGGACTCAGCATGAATTACAAGCTTGGATAATGCCTTCCCAGACTCTGAGGTTGGGATGTATGCTTTTATAACATTGATGTTTAGATCTAATTGTTGTTGTCTTCTGTTGAATTATATATTAATTATAAAGTCCTTGGTGGTGGATGATGGTGAGAGGGAGGAATGGAGAGAGAGGCCTTTCTCTGCCAGCCTGGGCCACACACCTGCAAATCCCTCTGGCCTGCGTGTCTGAGGGTTCAGGATAGCCACAAGGAAATGATCCAAAAGCAGTCAGGTTTTAGGAGACACAACTTTATTCAGGCCCTAGCCAACATGTGTGACTCCTAAACTTTTTAAACCTTTTAAGCCCGCTCCATAAGCTTCCCTGCCATCTCAACTTGTTTCTGCCAGCCATCTCTCTTGCTGAATCCTCTCTCAAACCTCCCTCTGAATCTCCCTTCTGCCTCTCTCTGGTAAACAAAATAGGAAGACAAAGACCCCTCCCAGATGTGGGCAGGTCTGCCTTTAAAGGTGAGCAAAACAGGAAGTTGGGGAGGGGAGTAACAGTCTTCCTTACACTTCTTCCCAAGATGGGGCATCCAATTGGATCAAGCACTTACAAATCAAACTTGCTACCTGCTGTACTATCTCCTGGCCCTTGCATGTTAAATTTTATTAAAAGGTTCAAATTTAAATTCCTAGGCAGAAGTCCTGAAATTAAATCTTTTAACTAGAGAAGCAGATCAATAATATATTAAAATTGGAAGAAATTTTACTATAAAATCTATTTTCACTTTTATAGTAGAAAATTTTTGTGGTGTATATTCATACTCCCTTCCACCAGCCGAAAGTCTTTTTTGTTTGTTTGTTTGTTTGTTTTTGGGCCACACCCAGTGGAACTTAAGGTTACTCCTGATACTTTACTCAGAAATTGATGATCCTGGCAGGCTTGGAGGACATATGGGATGCCAGGGATTGAAACCAGTTTGGCCACGTGCAAGGCAAACACCCTACCTGCTGTGGTATAGCTCAGGCCCCTTAGCTTAAAGTATTATGGTTCAATCTTTCAAAGTAGGCTTTGGTTACTGGAGCTATCACATCTTTGCTACTTTTCTACTGAACACAACCCAAATACATCATAAAATAAGGACTACTCTGCAGTAGTAAATCAAATACTATTTCCATGTACCTGAATGTTGCAGAAAGAAATTCAAATAAAATATAAATGTTGTCATCAAAGGATCTGTGTACAATTGCCAAGTCAACAGATCTATACAATATTAAAAAAGCAATAATGTATAGTTACATTAATAAGTCAATTTACCCTAGTTAATTTGTTTTATTAGAACCTGTATACTACTTTAGCAGAGTCAGCTACCTTCTAATAATCAACCAAATTATTTAGAATAATAAAATTTGATTCCATAATTATAATTATTTTGTCAAAGTGTGTATACACAAAAAATGAAGTAATCCCTCCCTGATAAAATTAAAGAAAATGCAATAAACCATGCAAAATTTATTTAAGATACAATAGCAACACCCATCCAAAGACACAGACCTATTATATAGTCTAATGGAGATACATGTGTATATATATATGTATATATATCTGTATATATATATTAAAATTTAGGAAACTTGGTGGGTTAGAATTAGATTAGGAAAGAACTTCATGAAGATGTATTATAACATAAGAGGTTTATGTGCTAAAGAAAGTACACGTTTTTTGGGGCCAGCGAGGTGGCGCTAGAGGTAAGGTGTCTGCCTTGCAAGCGCTGGCCAAGGAAGGACCACGGTTTAATCCCCCGGCATCCCATATGATCCCCCCAAACCAGGGGCAATTTCTGAGCGCTTAGCTAGGAGTAACCCCTAAGCATCAAATGGGTGTGGCCTGAAAAACAAACAACTAAAAAAGTACACGTTTTTAAACAAAATATCAACAATATTTGAAACATTTCTTTTGCTTATACTCAATATTTATACTCAGCTAATGAATTTTAAAATATAACACAGAGGGGCTGGAGCAGTGGCACAAGCGGTAGGGCATTTGTCTTGCACACGCTAATTTAGGACAGACTGCAGTTCAATTTCCGTGGTGTCCCACTCCAAGCCAGGAGTGATTTCTGAGTGCATAGCCAGAAGTAACCCCTGAGCGTCACTGGGTGTGGCTCAAAAACCAAAAATAAATAAATAAATAAAAATAAAATAAAATAAATTATCACACAGGAAAACATATCATTATAAAATAAGTTCAAACATAACACTAATATAAATTTTAGAGGGGGAAAAATTCATATATTGAGATTTAACAAAATTTATTTTATCAAACATATGCCTATATGATTTAATTCTTTTTCCACTGTGTACCTTCAACTTTGCCACCATAAAACACAAAATCATAAGACTCAGATATTTCTTTGGTTCATTTGTGTTTAATTCTCCTGAAAGTTTCAAAATTGCATATAGTACAGAATTTTTATTTCATTCTTGTTGAAAACAAAACAAGGAGAGGTGCTCACAAATTAGATATTCACAGAAACATGGATAGTATTATAGCAAGATGAGGCACATTTCCTTCTTTGCTTCAACATTCATGATCCCACGACACGGGGATTGCACCAAATAAAATGTATTGGCCAAAAAGGGATTCTTCTTCCACAAGACACTGCACGAATTCTCCCACATTCAGCTTTTCCACTTGAATGGAATAAAAACCCTTTTGAGAACAACAATTACAATCCCCCCATTTTTTTCTCAGGCGCACTATTGGACTTCCTAGTGCATGCACAATGCAAATAAGGCAAGCTTCCTTTCACAGAGTGATTAATATGCAAAGACAGCCGGCTTTTTTAGTAGGATGTGAAGAACCACCAACAAGCTTTTCTAAATCCAGAGGTTTCTACAATTATTTCCACTGTTTATTTTTAAACAGAAGATTACACAATAACACCCAGCACATTCCCTCTAATTTGCCAATATTTTGCAAACAATGACAATTTCAATTTTGAAATGTTTTGTATCATATTTAAATCTGTGATCAACTATTGATTCCAGTATATTAAAAAATTACCCCATATCTAAGTAATTCACTTTATAAAACAGGATCCAAGTCCTACTTCCTTCTTAAGATATTTCTTATTTTTAAAAAATTGCAAATGGTCTGTCTAGCATAAACCTTTGAAAAATTTGTGATTTCTAAATATTATTATAAATTTCAAAATGAGACTCAAAAAGTTACATTGCAGTGGCAACCCTTTAGTGTATTATTATCAGTCACTTGTCTCTTCATTTTTTATTGGGCCCTTCTCTATAAAGAGAGTCCAATCACATAACTACCTGATATTTTCACCTGATTTGTTTTAAATAAATTAATCAACTCAAACCTGTGGTTCTGAGTATACATAACTATATATATATATATATGTATATGTATATTTGTATATTTGAATCAGTGTAGTAGATGTCAACCTACAAATTTCATTTTTATGTTAATTCCTTTAAACAGGTAAAATATTGGATATGATTGAGATATAAGGCTTCAAATTGAACTTCAGTCAAAAAAATTCCCAAAACAGATACATCAATTGTAATTATAGACTAAGTCAAACCCATCTTCTCACTTATAGTCTCAAACCCAAGAATATATAAAAGTAACTAATGGGGAGCTGGCTGTGAAAATCTGTATATTATTCATTTTCCTCCAACAGTTATTTGTATCATTCAAATGATAACAACAGATACTCAAGATACTGATTCTTATGAAGTTATCCTCTAACTAGTAAAAGTCCCTTACAAATTTGGGTTCTCCATACAATATCAGTTACCTCATCAATTTTATATTTAACACCACCAGATTAGCTGTAGGATTAAAGTATTTTATTCCTTTAAACGTTTTAATTCTAATTTAAGAAATCTGATCAGAACAATAGCACAGTTGGTAGGGCATTGCCTTGCACCTGGGAGACCTGGGTTCCATCCCCAGCATCCCATATGGACCCCAGAGCCTGCCAGAAGTGATTTCTGAGCACAGAACCAGGAGTATCCTTGAGCATCCCTGGGTGCGGCCCAAAAACCAAAAAAAGAAAAGAAAAGAAAAAAATTGTGATTGAGAAAGAATTATTTAATTGTTCTGGTATATAAACACATGCAAGGTGAAAGTTAGGGTTAAATCAATAAGAGCATTCATTATAAATCTCTCATGTTGTGTTAGTTAACCTGGAATATAACTTCAATCCCACGATCAGAAAAATTTAATTTTTAGAAAAATTTAATATTTATTTAGAAATGTATACACAAATTGTTAAAATTAAACATATTTGTCTCCATCAAATATCTCCCACTATTCATTTGTAGATATGGTATTTCAATAAAATAATTAACTGTCTAAAGTTGTTTGCAGTTACTACACTTTCAATATTGCACAGAGCAGCAAAAAGTATATATATAGCACAGAGAAATCATTGATTTACTTCCTAGGTACTTTAAAATGATATGTTGTAAATAACTCTAGGAATCCAAATAATAAATGATTATTCAGGTTTCTTATTTATAGACAAAACTATTAAATAGTTAAATCAATTAGTGCATGCAATGTTTATCTTTTAAATACTAATTAATGCCTACCTCTAACTTGACTGTGAGGAAATAAAAACAATAATAATCTTTTTATGAGAAGGGAGGAAGGGGAATGAACTGCTTGCCTGGCCAGTTATCTTAATTGAGTCTGACCAGTAATTTAAATTCTGATTTCAAAACCAATTTAGTTCAAAATGACCTCAAACTGCAATGTAGGGCAGTTAACGGACTCATTTTCAAATCTCTCATCTTCAAAGAAAATCACACAATGTCCCCTTTTTTGCTTCAATATGACAGATGGCTTCCTTTGATGGAAATTTTAAATTTTAAACAAGCCACAAGCAACTTGAAGTTATACATTGAAAGGAATAAAATTCTCCCCCAAAAAGGAAGAAAAATACTGTTATCTTTTCCTGACATTTGAAAGCTGCCATTGGTGTCATGCTACAGGAATACGTATTACAAGTATAACAAACAACAATTCAGAAATATTTTGCCAAATTGCTGAATAGATTTTCCTTCTATCTCCAAACCCAAGACTAACTTCATTGGAGCACAGGAGTTATTCCAGAAATACTGGAGTAATTGAATGTTTTTAGTAAATGTTCTTGTTACTCAACGAGCCAGGGACACCATCACTCGCAAATGTGTTCATGAAATGCTCTTACTCTGGTTCACAGCATCATTGTCAAACCCACATCTTTTTATCGGAGAAATGTGCAATCTCAGGCCACCTTGGAATCCTTTGAGAACTCCTTAGTTCTGAAAAAGATGCTTCAAAATTCTACGTCTGCCTGTCCCTTCTGGATTTATCATTCCCTTGAAGTTCTGTTCATCTTCATCTTCTTAGGCGCTTGCCTTTGAGGTAACCCTGGAGCATTTTACCTTTTCCTTCGAAGACTTTGCAAACTACTTCAATCTCAAAAATTCCATATTCACTGAGTGCGAATAAAAGATTTCCAAAGTCTGCCTTGGCTTTCGCAACAGTGAACTCTGAGACAGGTGATCAGAAAGTTTGCACCACTCTAAAATGAAAGTTCATGTTCCCTCTCATACCACTAACTTAGCTTCAACACACACACACACACACACACACACACACACACACACACACACATCCTGTAAGCCACAGGAGAGACAGGGTCAAATTTCTCTTCTTACATTCTGCCTTTTCAGTCATTCCAACTGCACTTTATTAACCAGACACGTTGAATCATGGGGATTTTGTTCACCTGTAAGCTAGCACTGTTATGGGCATAAATGACTCCACTAAAAAAATAGAGGGGTTACATAAAATCCACAGGACTCCCCCAAGTACCCCCAAATTATTTCTTTCTGTGGTCAGACATAAGCAACCCACACTAGGAATAGTTGACCAACCAAAGAGAAAACATAGATACTAAGAGGTCATGAGTATTAGCTGCCAGGGGACCAGGTCTCACATCACCTGCAGTAACCCCATCGACCCACAGTGGTGAAATTTGGGGGACCTGAATCCTGATCATTGAGAATACCAAGGGCAATTATAACTCAAGAAATGAAATTAAGGAGCCGGGAGATAGCAAAGCGGTAAGGTGTATGCCTTGCATGCGTAAGGACAGTGGTTCGAATACCAGCATCCCATATGATCCCTTATGCCTGCCAGGTGCGATTTCTAAGCATAGAGACAGGAGCAAACCCAGAGCACTGCCGGGTGTGACCCCCAAAACAACAACAACGACAACAAAAAAGAAATTAAATTAAAATGATACAAAAAGCAAGAAACGTTTCTAGAACACTCAGTAATAAATACAAGATGGTGCTTGAAGAAATAAGAAGAATATGCTACCAGAGGGTCATTCAGGTGATACTCAAAAAGAAAGTCTCGAAAATAAAAAATATTAACAAATAGATTGGCTGGGGATAATACAGGGGTTGAGTCCTCAGCCCCACATCACTTCTTGAACATCTCTAGGTGCAGTGAACATTGCCAGGGTACTTTTAGTGATTCCTACCACCACAAGACCCGAGAAGCATCGGATCCTCAGGTCAGAGCTCATAAGTCAATGAGAATCATGGGGAATGGCCTCCAGACCGGAAAATCCACCCCAACAAAATGTTAGCAAAACAGAAAATCCAAATGAAATACTGGCCAAAATACTGCCCCCCAAGTAGCCCCTAAAATGAAGGATGAGGAAGTGAAATAAAGGAATGAAGAAAAGGAAGAAAATTTTAGTGGGCACCAACTTTTTTTTGGCAGAAGGTCACACCCAGCAGTGCTCAATGACCATGTGGTGCCCAGGGTAAAATCCAGGAATCAAACCTGAAATTCCAATTTGGAGGTTCTCCATGCAAAGTATGGGCTCCAGCCCTTTGAGCCATCTCCACTGAGCCTCAAAATAGAGATTCAGAGAAAATAAGGAGTGAGAGAAAGAAAAAAAGAGATATGGGAACATCAAATAAGTAATAGAGGAACATTTCCCTGCACATAAGGGCATGAATTTCCAAACTAAGATAGCCCACTGAGAACTACCTCAATAAACGAAAACAGACATACATCAAAGCACATCATGAAATTTCAAAACCCAGTAGGGAAGATCTTATAATCTTCTAGAGAAGTAAACAAGTTTCACACCAAATACCAAGAATCAGAATACACCGAATTTCATAAATGTGACATTGAAAGGTAGAAAACATAGCAACACTTTAAAAATTCTTTGGGCAAACAATTTCCCATCTTAAAAAGAAAGTCTGAAAATAAAAAAGAATTATACACTGTTGCATATGTAAACATTTCTAATCTTATCATGATTTGGAATTTCTATGTATAAACATTTCTGGACCCACCCTGATCCTACCCTGATCAGTGATTGGACCCTACTCTAGGGTGGGACCTGGCTTTCTGGACCCACCCTGATCCTACCCTGATCAGTGATTGGACCCTACTCTAGGGTGGGACCTGGCTTTCTGCCC
>PVKC010003025.1:0-12349 GCA_004027635.1 Crocidura indochinensis | reverse complement strand
ACTTTTTGGGTTGGAACTGACGCTGGGTCATTGGACCTCAGTTATCTCCACCGAATAAAGCTGATATTTCCACAAGTCTGACTCTCCGTGAGCTGTTCACTCGCCGATTCACCTCAGAACCACTGGTTACTGGGTGGTAGACGCGTTCTCCGAGTTGGAGGAAAGAGAACTCGTCCTCCCTACCTCCGTTAGAGAATCTCTCCTGGGAACGGATAACAGCAATACACCAGACAGATATAAACATAACTTCTGCACACCTAAAAAACCCAAAAGCGTGAACAGGAGAAGGGCAAAGTCTAGGGTATCTATCCTCAAAGGAAGAAAGAAAATTAAAATATTTAAATATATTGTCAAGAGATTTATGCTTCAGTCTAGGTACTTCCCAAATAAATTAGTAATAGGTATGGAGAAAAAGACAGCTAGGCAAAGAAAAACTGAGGCCATTATGAACCTTAGGAAAGACAGGATAATAAAAGAATATAAGACTAACAGAAGATTATAAACATGAAACATGAAATCTCCTTCGTCCTAAATCCTAGGAGATTAGAATGTCTCATGAGTGAATTTTCCAGTTGAGTAACCCTAATTATATTACCTCTTTCATTCCAACTTGCCACTGGAGAAGAAAGTGGTACATATATTTCTTTTATCAGATCTTTCCAACTAGGCACAGAAACTCTATGAAGTGTCTCTTTCAGGACTCAACCCAGAGCTTAACAGGGAAGACACAGTATAATGTGCAGTGGCTGAGTGTTGTCTGCTGCTTGGCTAGGCTGCCCACAGTTGACCTCTTTCAAATGAGGCTCAATTATGCTCCACAATTATTTATGCTACACTGTCTTAAAGTGAAAGCTATATATAAATATGTACATAAAATGCTATAAATAGTCCTCCATTGGCATTCTGTGATATATGGGTTTTCATTTCAACTAAATACTCACTAAGACTGATGAACTTTTTGAGTCCATTAGTCTAGTTTACATATTTTTCAATCCGTCCAACTTATTATACATTGTTATCAGCATACCTGTGCCTACATATCCTGTGGTTTTATATTATTGTTTTGTGCTTTTCTTATTTTTTAAGTTAAAATATTTACTTAAGCACCATGATTACAAACATGTTTCAAACATAAAAAAATACACCCCTTCACCAGTGCAACCTACCCACCACCACTACCCTCCATCTCCCTCCTCCCCTACCTGCCTGTCTTTGAGACAGGCATTCTATTTCACTCACTACTATTATGATATTGTTGTTGGTATAGTTATTTCTCTAACTGTATTTACCAATCTTTGTTGTAAGTTTCATATCATGGGCTGGTACTTCCAGCCCTCATCTCTATCACCTCTGGCTATTATTACAATAATGTCTTTTATTTTTCTTTGAAGCTCTTTGCTCTAGTGCTCAGGGGTCACCAGGGTCTCACTCAGTGGAGGGGGAATGCAGCAGTTGGGACCAAACCCAAGGTCTTATGCACTCCACAATTTAAGTGAGTTCTCAGACTCTGTTTTCTTGACTTAAATCTGGATTCTAAAATATGATAAACTAGTAATTTAATTAGGAATACATATATACTCTTTCTGAGCAAAGGTTTAAGATTTTCCTATATATCAGGTATGTATAATTCAACTCCTAGGCTTTAGAATATCATTTTTGTCTATCCAAAAACTTCTTTTCTCACTTCTTCCCTTTCTTCCCTTTATTCTTCATATTTCAAAGATATAAGGTTACCAGATCAATGACTCCCAGATAGTAAAGTGTCACCAATGTGATATTTACCAGAAACCATTGTTTAAGTCTAAATTTTGTGCTCCATCATTATGGTGGAGTGATAGATTTTATGGTGGAGTGATAGATTTACAATGAACCAACTCTAAGCAAGTAGAAAGAAGTATCTACATAAATGACTGCATTTTTCAAAATTTCATTTTTCTCAAAATCTGGATTTTGCCTCTACAGGAAGGAGAGTCAAGCACCAGACAGAATTTCTAACTTAGATACACTTGGGGTGATCCTTAACTTGCAGAGAATGAAAAATTAATAGAAAAATGTGATTCTAATTATAATCAATACTTAAATCCAACACTGATTGTCTACCCCTCCACTAAGAACTTTACAGAAGACGGGAAATGGGAAAAAATTACTGAGCTTACTATGTGCTTGACAGTTGTAAAAATGACTTCATTTTATCCTTACAATAACCCCATTAGGTGGCAATTATCAGTCCTGTTTCACAGATAAATAAACTGAGTGTGTGAGAGATGAAATAACTGGCTCAAGGTTCTAAAAAGCAGGAGAGCCACTACTCAAATGGCAAGTCTGATGCCAAGGCCAACAGGGTGCCCCCAAAGCAGACATGGCCTCTGCAATGCCAAAGGAGGTACTAAACTTGAAAATGAAGATTTGTTAACTCTAATTCAAATCAAAGAGCCTGAGTTGAATTTGCCTCTTCTCATGTGTCTGGTAGCAGATCTTGAAGATTCCCAAACTTCAGAGAGCAGCCACAGTGATCATTAGCACCCCAGCTAGACCCAGTGGACACTCACAGATAAAATATGAGTCAGAAATGTTAGAAGTAGCTGATGATAGCCAAAGCCACTCTTAAGCTATCTGACACCATAACATGCAAGGAATCCTGCTGGTGACAGACAGAAGAACCCAAGAAAGATTTTGCCACATGCTGTCTGGAGAAATTTCAAGAGGTTGAAAATAAAGGCATGAATATCACCAGCTGTGACGCAAGAAGACAGGGCTGTCTGAGAAGGTATCACTTGACATTTGAGATCAGTTAGCCTGCCCTCTCACACCAACTTATCCTAATGACATTTGTAAAAACTGCTCATCACAATTCCTCTCTACTCTATCCATTTCCTGGCCCACAAGGCACCATTACTAGGTCTCCCCACATCGCAGTACTCCCCTTTCTTTCCAGATCAACATGCCTCTTCTTCAGCTTTGACTCTTAAGAACTTGAAGTTCACTCTTCAGGGAACAGTACTTAGATGAAGATCACTTCTGAAACAGTCCCAAGTTCCTGGAGTCTCATCTTCCTTCTACTCTTTTCCACCTTCTTACTCACTGCACTAGCTTTTTAACATATGAATAAAAGCAAGATATGCTCATCAGAGAAAATGCAGATGGTGGGAAAAAAAACAGAAAAGAAAGGTTTTTCAGTCTTAAGCTAGAGACATTTAAAAATAAAAATGGGATATACTTATGCAGAGCTTTTTGTTTTCCTCCTTCTCCACTTAACATTAGTATTCCTTTCCCCACTGTTCATACCAGGAGGCTCTGATTCCTGCCTTTTGTTCCATATTATCTTCTGAATTATGGTGCAGATACTATTCTCAATGTTACATAAATATTCTTGGTGTGATAAAGACTCCACAATGGATTCTAATTTATGGTGTTTCCTCTCCAGTGAGAGATGATTAAAAAAAAATATAGACAACAACCTCACAGGCTTCTATGTCTCCTCAGCTGACTTCCCTCCAGCTTCCTTCCAAACACTATTCATTCCTCCTGTAGGCTGGAAAAAATCCTTCCACCACCCTGGCCCTGCTCCCTCATCTGTATCCTGTCCCAGATGCCTTAGGTGCTGCTGATTTGGCTTTAGGTGCTACCTGGTACTCTTAATTACCTTTTCAATCCTCAGCAGACAATAAGTCTCTGAGATTAAGGAATGATACCTATCTATGTGCTGTGTTTGACATTCTGCAGTTAATAGAGTTTGCATTTGCTCAACAGGTATTCTGCTGCCATGGCTTCTCCTCTTCCAAATCCATTAATAAATCTCTATTTTTAGCTTCTGGGTACTACTTAGACTGTTTTAACCCAAATCATTTTGACCTGAGCCATAACAAGATATTTGTTTTTCATCACAACTGTGACAAAGAAGATTTCCAAGAACACTTACCATTACTACTCAAGATATCCTCCTCTGTGGGAATCGGGGATGCCACATTTGATAACATTCAGGGGCTACTCTGACCTCTGTGTCCAGGGATAGAACAATAGTTGCCACATGGCAGACAAATACCTTACTTTTACTTTATCCTAGTCCATTTCTCCTGTCCTCTCTCTTCCATCTTTCTCTCTTTTCCCTTCTTTTCCTTTTAGTTGGTAAAAGTCAACTATGTTTCACTACTCACTGTTAAAAAACACTGGCCCACAAGTTAAAATAATTGGTTACCCTAACTTTTCCTAAAACTCAATGTGTCAACAATTGAGAGTTATTCATCTTTTATTCAAGGTAAGTAAGCCCTTTACTCTGGTTCCCCATCATATGAATAACACCATGATTATGTTATTCCCCTCATTTTTACTTTGCCACCACCCACCACCACCACTTCCCCTTAGTTATAACTTTAAAATTCATCTGGTAACTAGTCATCTACCATTGAAACCCATCATTTGCTTATGTTGGCTGTGTCCTTTTGAGTCTTACCAAAGCCATTTCAAGTGTATATTGACAAGATTATCTGTGTTGTAAAATTATTCACAGATGGATTTCCTTAATGAGACCCTCTGGTACATAAAATTTTATTTCTATAAAACTTTTCAGCTGTATGTGTATTAGTAAAAGGAATTTTTGTATTTTGACTGACAACGCATTTCACATATCTTATTTTAGTTTATTTTCATTCTCATATTCAAATGAGTGCGTGATAGTTTCGCCGAGGTTAAGCAACTTACAGAAATTCATTTGGTCCTCATAGGACTCACTGGACTCCAAATCAGCTTTCACTGGCTCCTCTATCTTCTGAACTGCGTGAGTCCTCGTGAAGCCCATTTTTCATAATGAAAAAACAAACCACAAGTGCTTTTACTAACCTACTATTTTATCTAACCACTAAAGAGGCTGCTACATAAAAGTAAAATTCCCTTTAAATTCTACAACCATCTCGAGTGATGTGCAATCCTTATCTCTGCGATCTTTCTCTGCTAATTCACAGCTAGCGTGAAACAAGCAGCCCAGCACAGCAGATGCCCAATTGCTCTCACTGCATCCTGTTAAATATTTGGAAAATGATTTCTCTAATTTTTCCAACAGCTTCCCTCTTCGTTGTCTAACAGAAGGTTGTTGATAAGACCTGCCATACTCTTCAGTCTGCTCATGCCACCACCCCTACAGACCAACCAACCCTCCAGCTACCCCATGAAAAGGGAGCCATTCCCTGGATACGGTCGTTCAAAAGGAGGCCCCCATCCAACACCTCATCTTCCCAAGTCTCCTACACATCTTACTAGATGCTGAAAGCCACCCAGATGATTTTTGCCTTTCCAAGCAATTTCTACAATTAAGCCTTCCTCCTTCTTTGATCATTTTCCTGAATGCCTGCCTTCACTAAGTGTTTTCTCCCCAACCATTGCAAATCTCTGCAGGATCAATTAGATACTAAGATTTACTGTGTTCTCACCTCTAGCACCTAAACCCCACACACACACCTGCACACAGTGTCACACATTCTATTCACTGTAAACCTGTTTAATAAACATTATAGATAAAATCTCCATTCAGGAGGCAAATTTAAAAATAATCACCTATTAAGGACCAGCCAAGTGTTACCTGTTCTACTTAGAAGGTTTGACTTATGCTCAGCAAAACCCCATTAGGGAGGTGTCTTCACACCCATTTTTCAGAAGGGGAGAAGGACCACAATTTCCTGGTTAGAGGATTCCATCCAACCATGCTGATCTGACTCTACCACTCCCAGCATGGTGGCCTCACTCTGTCATTCTGGAAGCCAAGCATGGTCACAGCCCTGCGACATGCATTCTTCAGTGACACAGCTGTCCACTGTCCATTATAGTGCCAGCTTCCCTGGTGAATCACTTAGCCTGTCTTAGCATCTACATTTCCTTAAAGATCTAATACAGTCTGGCCATGAGGATCTTTTCCTTCTGCCTCGTCTCTTCTCCCCAAGTCCCCACCCAAATTGTTTTCTGAGCACCAGGATATCTTCTATAAATCCCTTCTTTCCAGGTACTCTGTGTTGCTCTAAGCCCAGGATGTTGTTCTCCCCCACTACTGGGAAACGCTCAAAGCAGAGAAGCAATTCCTACAGCTTTCTGACCTCATGGTTTTAAGAAGCTGTGCTGAATTATGGAATTTGGGGATAATGGTTGTGACTCAGTGTTTCTGAGTTAGGCCTGTCAATCAACTGCGCCTTAAAATGAGAATACCATCTGTCCTATTTCACAGACTTTAACCTCTCATCTCCTCAATGACCCAAAGGTGATTTCCTTTATGACCTCTTTCCTTAGTTTGTATCAGAATGTATAACTGTAGATATGTGTGTTGTGTATTTTATATTCCTCTACACTAGTAGAATGGAAAGGCCCATAAAAATAAGAAAAAAAATTGTTAGTTTGTCCCTGAGATCCCAGAACTATCCCCAAGAAAGAAAGAAGACAATAAAAACTTAACAAATGATTTAAAGATTAGTTTAATATGTCAACATTTCTGTGATGTGTATAGTAATGATTAAGATAAAATTATTGGGATTATATGATACTTAATTCAGCTTTCAGAGAGCTAAAAGCAAATCTTAAGATTTCTCTCCGACATCACATGCTTTAGTTGGCCTGCCCTATCAACAGAATACTTATGTCTGACTCATTTGACTAATGTTAGCAATTATTTTATTCTACATAGTAATTTTCAAAATTCGGCATTCAGAAATACTTAATTACCTCAGGTCTCACATAAGATTTTCTATAAGTTCCCAGATTTCAGCACAAACACACACAAAAGATTTTTTACAAAATAAAGGTCAAAATAGCATCTCCTGTACAAAAATAACTGACTCTGTAGCACGATCTAATCTTCCAAGTAAGGCACAAAGATTAGGAGAACCATATTTAACCAGCTTGAACAATTGGTCTATATTCCCAAGCCAGTGGACCCAAACAGAGAGAAACACAGTTGCTAACAAAAGGTCAGAGGTTTGTTGAGTCCTTCAACTCTGGCTTCTTCCAAAGTTCCAAGAGAGGAATCTGTCCCTATATTCTAATAACCAAATCTTTGTAAATTTTGTAGAAGTTTTTTGATTTTCTATAAAGTGGTTCCCCCAAATTGTAGACCCTCCAGCCTCACCAAATCTAGATCTATCTCATGAATAATGAATTGAACCTCATCAGGTGACCTTTTTCCTTCTTTTTTTTGTTTGTTTGTTTGTTTTGTTTTTTGGGCCACACACAGTGACGCTCAGGGGTTACTCCTGGCTATGCGCTCAGAAGTCGCTCCTGGCTTGGGGGACCATATGGGAAACCAGGGGATCAAACCGCGGTCCGTTCCTAGGCTAGCGCAGACAAGGCAGGCACCTTGTCTCCAGCGCCACCGCCCGGCCCCCTTTTTCCTTCTTTTTAACCAATTGACAATCAACTTGACAAACCAACTCAAGGGAGCTGGTGGAATGGAGTTGGGCCACATCCAGGTGAGCTGAAAAGATAATTTACATTGCCGGAAATTGTACCAGGTCTGGCCACATGCAAGGCAAGAATGATAATCCCTGCTATGTCTCCAATCCCTACAAGTTTATTTTTAAGACTAGTTTTAAAATTTCTGAAGCTATGATCAGTTTCTATTCTTTTTAAGTCCCTCTAGAAACAAGTATTATCTCTCAATAATGTTGGCCTGTCTCATTAACAAGCATCTGTAAAATATTCCTGTGTGCCACACTAATTTCTCCATTTCACAGAAAAAAAACCTGATATTTAGAGTAGTTAAATCACTTGTCAAATCAGACAGTTGATCAAGGATATGTGGGTTTGGTGTGTTAAGTAGGGGTTTCCACTACTCTTAGAGTCCTCCATACTTCTTTGACAGCACTAATTAGGTCATCTTAGTCCTTTGTAATTCCCAATAGAGCTGATAATAAAAATCTAGAATTCAATAAACATAGTTAAACTAGTTAAGAGAATACCTAATGCAATCCACTGTGGCAACACTATGGATATTCCTGAATAATGAGGTAATCAAATGCCAAAGGGCTTTTACCCTATTATCTCAGGAATGACACAAAAGAAAAGGCCAGATGTTGCCAGTTTTGGTGGCTACAAATAGAAAGGTACTTATGACAATATATACTAGAATAGTGGTTTAGAGAAACTTTGCAAATCACATTAATGCTACCATCTTTGAAATGAAGGCATATTTCCATATATCTGGGAGAGAAAATATGCATAACAGATTTATTAAAAACATATGTATGTTTGGAAAAACATACAAACAAAAGATACTAGATGATGTATCATTTTAGTGTAGTCCTTTCTGAATCTCTGGTTACTTGAGAGCTAAAAAAAATGCAGCAGGAAAAAGGAAGTTAAGTCAGGGGCTGCTTATAGACATGGCCTGAGAGGGATTTACATGTAATGTATTAAACTGCCTGAAAGGCCGCCATTTGGCACCCAGACTAGCATCAAAAGGCACCGCTCCTAATGAGCATCTTCAACTGAGAGACAGCAATTCAACACCAGGAAATTAAAGGGCAGAATGGCACCACCAGCACCACCATGTAATTTACATCCCTGGCCATCAGCAAATGGTTTTAAGGTTTGGCATCAGGAGTCAATAACAAAAAAGGGCTGGAAATGACATGCTTGTAGACCTTCAGATGGACTTCAGATTTGACTGCTTTTTCCTACTAAGTACATCTACTGTATTATTGATCGACATCAACACCTATGCTGGCCCTCATGTTAAAAACTTGTGGGGCCCGGGTGATAGCATGGAGGTAAGGCGTTTGCCTTTCATGCAAAAGGTCATCGGTTCGAATCCCAGTGTCCCATATGGTCTCCCATGCCTGCCAGGAGCAATTTCTGAACATGGAGCCAGGAGTAATCCCTGAGCACTGCTGGTGTGACCCAAACCCCCCCCCAAAAAAAAACCTTGGAACTTCATAAAAAATTCGTAGTGCTATTTAGGCTCCTTCATTCTTCCCAAGAGGTCATCTACAATATGGACTATTTTGAGGTACATAGAATACCCTTCTGGATGTTGTTTGTATTTATTCTCTTTAAACAAAAGAAACCTTAGCTCTGGTCTTTTCTGTTCAAACTCCCCTGATTATCCCATAGCCATTCAATGATGAATATTTCCCATTTTGTTTAAAAAGAAACCCATTTTTCAGACTTAGTAAAAGACTATTTGAACTTTGATGTAATTCCTCTCGAAATTCCAGATGTTCTTTACCCTGTACATTTATTAAATCACTAAACTGAAGAATGATCAATTATGGGATGTACAGTAAACTATTTATCTTGACACCATAAAACATCTGCCTGCTCAAAAACTCAATACTTAAAACAGCACAGGGAGTCTTTTTAAATGCCTTTGTCTCCTCCCAGACTCAAAATTCCCAGAATGACAGCAGCAGGTGTGTCCTTCCTGCCCCCCCATCCCAACCCAGCTGGTTCTGTTCTCCATCATCTCAAACTTAAAACCAGCAGGGAAAGTTCAAACCCATCTTTAGCAACAGGTAGTCAATCACTTATGTTCCACGAAGACAGGAAAGACAGTCTGCAAAATATCTTTGGAGGCCTGCCAGTAGCATTGAAGTCACTTTCAGTCTGGAGAAGAGCCACCGTTTTAACACTGAAGATGGAAAACCAGGGGATTCATCACACTAATCTTATTTAACAGGCTTTGCCACCTTTTACAAAATTAAGAGGCTAAATCAGAAATTCCAAAGTCATATTTCAAGCAGTGTAATGTTTACAAGCCGCTGTTTATAATGCAAGAAACTGAGTTCTACAGCAGACAAAAACATCTGTCAAGTCTAAAGATTAGTTTTTGGATGACTAAATGGTGCTATTTATTTTGAAGGGCAATTAAGATGTTCCATGTGGCAGAAAAATATAGATATAGGTTACTTTTATTAAATTACATATTACTTACCTGATAAAGTCAGATATTAAATGTATCTCAAAGAGAGGCATTATGCAAAAAGTCTTAGAATTGGGTCATTTCCATATAATCAATTTTTTCCTGTTACTACTGCCTTTGTGAATAAGCACTCTAGCATTTGCCAATGGTACACCCACACCCTAACATTTGGGAGTTTGCGGATGATCAAACAACTATCACCTTAAGTCTGAAACTAACAAACTTAAAAAAAAATAATCTCTAATTAAAAGAATAAACTCTTAGCCTAGACTTAGAAGAACTTCTTGAGGGCCAGGAATATGTCCTGTTATTTCCTATTATTCTGGCATTTTTCAAAAATAGATCCTGGGTTAAGGCACCAATAGAGTAATGAATGAGTTTAGTCTGTTGGGGAGAAGTAGAAATGTCTTGGAAAAGTGTATGTTTTAGATTAATGAAAATATGAGCCTATTGGCAGATCTTTGGGTTCTTTCCTTTGAGAATAATAACTCATATTTTTTGAACAAATGATAGAGGGAGAGGGAAAATTGAAGAATAATAGGCCACCCTTCTGCAATATCTGGATTCCATTCTCTAGTTAACTTCGTTGAATTTTAAATTGATTCAACATTATTTTTCAAATTTTAAAATATGCTAACATTTGTGGAAAGAAAATGGACTTTTGGTTCAGTTTTTCAACCTTATTAAATATGGCTTTACCTTAATTTAAATTTATTTGAAAAGTCAATTTCTGGTCATCAAATGAAAATCAATGGAGAATATATATGTGGATATATATATAATCTCACAATAATTGTACTCAACAAATTCAGCTGAACACATCTTAATTCCTTCAGAGGGGGTATGACATAACACTTGGTTATGTGATAGCTAGTTTTTGACCATTTAAAGATATCAAAGGTGTTTTTTTTTCCATAATCTGGATCTACTGTGTTAGAAACCAGGCTTATCCAAATTCCTTGATTCTTGCAAGTTAACAGAGATCTGTAAAAACGACCAAATCCAGACTTCACAATCAGTGAAGATCAGTCCAGCTCACTCAATCGAATAACTTTTCCACAAAACATTCAATATTGCTTTTATTATCCATTCAGGTTTTCTACATAAGCCCACAGCTTTACACTTCATTCCCTGAAGTACAGAAGAATCCAAAACAGTGGGACAACCACCCAGATTCTTTGCCTATATTAACAGGTTAGCACGCCTTCTGGTTGAAATGCTCATAAGCACCAAGTGGAGCAGACACTGAACTACCATTGTCCCCTTTAAAAATGATACAACTTTTGAGCTCAAACCTCTTAAATAGAAAAAAAAAATTTTTTTTGCATGATGACCCTTTGATTTGAATTCCTTGATTCTTTATAAGGAAGAACAATACTTGAATGGGGGGCGATTGTCTCTTTTTTGGAAAAGCATTCAACTCCTTTTGTTGAGCAGCCGCCTTATGGGTTTCACATTGTGCCTTCTTCCTAGCCCTAAGATGCCAGGCGGGGGGACGCTTTCCTTCCAGGGACTGTCACTTTCGAAGGCCATCCTCCCTAGCCTGGGCGTTCACCAGCATCCCAATCTGGGATTCCTTGAACGTGGAGAGATAGGTGTCGTTTCGATTCCCTAGGGATCAGAACCCCAGGCTACACCCGGCTGCGCATGCAAAAGGATGGTAGGGGCGATTCCTCAAAAATGGGCTCTCCATTGTCATGCCCCCATGTAGAGAAGATGAGGTACACACGTACACACACACACACACACACACACACACACACAAATCCTCGAAGACTGGGTGTGCCACCATCACTAAAAGGTACCCAGCAAGCAAAGGAGCTTGCCAAAAAGGCCCCTTACCCATGTGGCGGCAGAGGAGAATCCAGGGACCAGGACTAGTACTAGGGACCAGGGTTGGACCCCCTGCAGACCCCCTCAAAGGCCCCACCCCTTGCCTCACCCCCCACCCTGGGCCAGTGGCCGGCTGGTCAGCGCACGCGCGCCTGCCGGAGGGAGCGTCCATCCCTGCTGCCATGCCCTCCGGGGCGCAGCAGAGCCCAGACCGGGACTGGGTTGCACCCAGCTGTGCGCGGAGTAGAAACCATGCAAGAGACACGAGTCTCTGGGCCAACACGGGGTAGAGCGGAGCGTGGATCTTCAAATGCCACTGAAGCTCCATGTTCTGTCCTCGGCCCCGGGGGACCCAGGCAGGCGCGGGGAGCAAGCCAGCGAGAGAGAAACCGTTAGGTTGGAACCCCAGAAGGGAGGTGGTCCGCGCCGCCACCCGCGCCGCAATGAAAGCCTCTCGCTGCTTCCCGCCCAGCCAGCCTCGCTCCGATTGGCCGCCAGGGGAGGGCCCCAACCGGGCTGGGGGGCGGTGGCCGCCTGGGCTCCCCCGTGGGTGGCTCCTGGCACTGGCGCCCTCGACACCCCGTCCGCGCCTTGCGCCCAGGGCGCAGCGTGTCGATCCACCCC
>PVKC010003024.1:0-40646 GCA_004027635.1 Crocidura indochinensis | reverse complement strand
ACAGATATGATTGTGGTTAGGTTTCAGTCATGTAAAGAACACCCCGCTACATCAGTGCAACATTCCTACCACCATTGTCCCAAAGCTCCCTCCCACCCACCTCACCCCCACCTGTACTCTAGACAGGCTTTCCAGGTCCCTCATTCATTCCCATGATTATGGTAGTTATCAGTGTAGTTATTTCCATAACTGCTCTCACTTGCCTGCCTTTTGACTCTTATCTTGGTTGTATTTTTTTCTGTTTCCCAGTTTTCTCCTGACACCCTTCTTCATTGTTATTCTAAGAGTTTGTTTCTTCTATTTTTAATGCAGTTTTTATATTTCCTAAATAATGTGTCTTTTCTGTGGATAATTTATTTACTAATTTCATGAAGTAAATCCTTGAGAACCTCTTTGAAAAATAGTGATTGGAACAATCTCTAGGACAGACCACATTTTAGGACACAAGTCTAGCTTAGATAAATTCATAAACATAAGAATTATATCAAATCTCTTATCAGACCACAATGTCACAGAGCTCAAGATTAATTATAAAAAGAAGAAGAGGAGAAAAATCTAACACCTGGAGACTAAATAACATGCTGCTCAAAACAGTTGGGTCAAAGAGGAAATAAAGGAAGAAATAAAGAGATCCCTGAGACTAATGATGATGAAGAAACAAATTACCAAAACCTATTCAACACAGCAGAAGCAGTAATTAAGTGAAAACTCAGCAATACAAGCCTACATAAGGAAAGAAGAAAAAGACAAGATCAAAAACCCAAAGTTACACTTTAAATATATGGCAAACCACAATAAAGGAACCAAAACACAAGTAGAAGAAAATAAATAATAAACACCAGAGCAGAAATAAACAATATAGAAACTAGGAAACACTACACAGAATTGATGAAACCAGGAGCTGGTTATTTTGAAAAAAAAATACAGGAAAAACAATGGCAAAATTCAAAGGAAAAAATGAAAAATGCTCAAATAAATGTGATCAGAAATGAAAGGAGAGAGAGAGAGTAAAAAAGAACCCCAAGAAATTCATAAAAGCTTATTTTGAACAACTGTACATTTTTAAGCCAGAGAACCTAGAAGAAATGGGCAGATTTATAGAAACATAAAGTCTCCCAAAACTGAATGAATGAGGAGAAATAAAGAGTCTAAACAGGTCAACCACAACTAAGGAAACTTTAACAGTAATTAAGTATCTCCCCAACATAAAACTCTAATACCAAATGGATTTATGGGTGAATTTTATCAAACATTCAAAGAGTTATTACCACTTATCCTTAGACTCTTCCAAAATATAAGAGGTGGGAATCCTCCCTAATACCTTCCATGAAGCTAACATTACTCACATTCCCAAAGCTGACAGAGATATTACCAAGAAAGAAAACTACACAACCAATCTTACTAATGAACATTGATGCAAAAATCATTTTATAAAGTAGTAGCTGATGACACCCAACAATATATCAAAAAGATATACATTATGACCAAATGGGTTTCATCCCAGGAAGGTAAATGGTTCATTATATAAAAATCAATCTACATCATGTACGTCATCAGTGAAAGGAAGGATAAAAATTGCATGATATCAGTAGATAGATATTTTACAACATCCAACACCCAGTCATGATTAAAACCCTCAGCAAAATAGGTGTAAAAGAAATTTTTCAAGACAGTAACACCTATCTATAAAAAGTCCATAGCCAATAGTATTCTCAATGTTGAAAAGCTGAAAGCATTTCCACTGAGGTTAGGCACTGTGCAATGATGTCCACTGTTTCCACTCTGATTCAATATAGAACTAGAAGTCCTAGTAAACGCAATCAGACCAGAGAAGAAAATTAAAAGAATAAAAATAGAAAAATTGGAAATCAAACTATTTCTATTTACAGATGACATGATGATATACATGGAAGACCCTACAGAGTTCTAGAAACAATGAACCAATACAGCAAAGTGGCTTGCTACAAAGTCAATACACAAAAGACAGTTGCACTTCTTTATACAAATAACAACTCGGATGAGAAAGAAATCAAAGAGTCTATTCCATTTAAATGGTGTCTAAAATTATCAAGTACCTAGCAATCAATCTAACAAGAGAGTTGAGAGAAAACTCCAAAATACTTCAGAAAGTGGGGCCAGAACTGTGCTGCAAGCAGTAAGGTATTTGCCTTACATGGGCTAATCTAGGACAGACAGCTGCACCCCAAGCCAGTAGCAATTTCTGAGCACATAGTGAGGAGTAACCCCTGAGTGTCACAATGTGGCCCCAAAACCAATATATACATTTATATATATAGATAATATATAATATAAAAACCTTAGAAAGTAATGGAAGAATATCTAAGGAAATATAAAAACATTCCATGTTTATGGATCAAAAGAATCAATATTATTGAAATGACCATCTTACCTAAACTACTATACAGACTCAATGCAATTCCTATCCAAATTCAGACAATATTCTTCATAGACTTAGAACAATCAGTTATAAAGTTTGTGTGGAACCATAAAACTGTTCTAAAGTAGTATAGTCAAATCCAGATTGATAAAACAAGAAACTGGGCAGTGTCTCATTACCTAAGTTGAAGCTCTACTCAAAGCCATAGTGATAAAAACAGCATGGTATTGGAACAAAGAGTTTCAGACAAATGGGTCAGAGTAGAATGTCCAGTGACAAACCTTCATGTATTTGGTCAATTAATCTTTGACAAAGGAACCAAGAATTTGAAATGGCATAAGTACATTCTCTTCAACAAGTGGTGTTGGAACAATTCGATAACCACATAAAAGAAATTAAGGATTGATCCATATCTCATATCTTACACAAAAGACAGCTCAAAGTAGACTGAAGACATTGAGGTTAAACATTTATGAATCCATAAAGTTCATTGAAGCAACCATGGGCAGAATACTCAAAGACTTGTACTTCAAAGAAGTCTTTTATCATAGGATGCTAAAGACAAGGACTACAGAATTAAATCTGAATAAATGGGGCTACATCAAACTAAAGTTTCTGTGTAGCAAAAGAAACACACGCTTAAATCAGAAGGCAACTACCTGAATGGGAGAAGCTTTTTGCACTTAACACATCACATAAAGGTTTAAAATCTAGAATATACAAAGTACTCATGAAGGTTAATCAGAATATCGAAAGCCTATCAAAAGATTGGGAGAGAAAATGAACAAACACATCTCTGAGGAAGAACAACAAATGACCATCAGGCACATAAAAATGCTCATAATCACTATCACTAGGGAAATCTAAAACAAAACAACAACAATATATCATTTACACTAGTGAGGATGACACATATCAAAAATACTGAAAATAATTTTTGTTGGCAGGGCTGTGGTGAGAAAAGAATTCTCATTCACTACTGGTGGGAATACTGCCTGGTCCAATTACTCTGGAAAATGGTTTGGAGGGTTCTCAATAAATTCAAAATTAGCTGCCATATGACCCAGCAACCCCACTTTTGGGTATCTATCACCAGGACAAAAAAAAAGTTCATCCAAAAGGTTGTATGCATACCACTCACTATTCGTTGCAGCACTCAGTACAATTGCTAAGACTTAGAATCAAACTAGATGTCCAACCACAGATGAGTGTATCATGAAAATGTGGTGCATATATACAATGGAATACTAGCTATCTATAAGGAATGATGCAATCATGTAATTTTCTTTAACATAGATGGAACTGGAAGATAATATATTAAATGAAGTAAGCCAAAAGAAGAAGGATATGTATAGAATTATATCACTTATATGCGGAATTTAGAATATGTGCATAAATAAATGCAATGTTTTAAATTGTTTTGAATATCATTGGCCCCAGATTATAAATAGGAGAAGGAAAGAAATTGAGTGGAGGAGGAGAAATACACATATGAAAGGGTGAGGGACAGACCCAGTTGATCTCAGGTATATTGATGGAGATTAAAAAAAAAACAGATCTAAATATCCAAGCCAAAGGCAACAACCGTGGAATCAAGAGACCCAAACTTTAACAATATAAACTTAAAATTGGACTGTTATTCTGGCAGACTGGAGGACAGGGGAAGGCAGTATGAGATGCTCTTGAGGAATATTGGTGGAGGGAAGTTGACACTGGTGGTGGTATTGATCCTGATTCATTGTATGTCTATGACCCAACAGTGAAGGACTTTGTAAATCACAATGACTTCCATAAAATAAAATAAAAATTTTTAAAAGAAAAATAGTGTTTATGGAATAAATATTTGAGTTATTTTAAGTATGTTTTAAGTAATTGGGTATACAATTTTTAGAAGTTTCATATTTTTGTTCCATAAGATGAACTTTTTTCTCCCCAAGAGATGAGGGAAAGACTGTATCAGATGGAGCTTATGTCACCTGTAGCTGATACCTGAGTGTGGTTTAGGAGAGCAAATACTAATCACTTGACATCCGCAGTGTTACGCCCCTTTATTGCTCAAGGCATAACACATAGGACAAGCAATCAAGTTAATAAACTTTCACCGGGGCCCAGGAGATAGCATGGAGGTAAGGCATTTGCCTTTCATGTAAAAGCTCATCGGTTTGAATCCTGGTGCCCCATATGGTCCCCCGTGCCTGCCAGGAGCAATTTCTGAGCATGGAGCCAGGAGTAACCCCTGAGCACTGCTGGGTGTGACCCAAAAACCAAAAAATAAAATAAAATAAAATAAACTTTCACCGTCACATATAGAGCTTTCATTTAAGACTATTTGATCACTGCTGCAAATTTTATTTTTTATATTAACAAAAACATATTTTATTTTATTTTATGGTGTAAAAAAAGGCAAATTTGTATATTAAGCTGTGGACCTGTGTATTGTAGATATACTTTGGTCTCACAGCTGGTTGTTCCCGGCCTCTGTCTCTTGACAGCATTTTGCATTGCACTATTTGCTTTATAATAATTTTCTTGTTTTCTTCATCTAAAAACTATGTGTCTTATGGTCAGGTGTGCCTTATAGAGCAAATATTATGGTAATCTTCAGAAGAGATTTGAAGAGATTTCTGTTGTATCTTCTTTCAAATGTGTTATTAATATTTATGATAGAAAGTTATTCTATTTTTACATGTAAAATTTTTGATATTTTCTTGACCATTGCCTAAAATTTTTTTGTCATTATAGGGTTTTGCATGAACTAGACATTTACTGAGCTCTTTCAATCAAAAGCAAAATGTTTCTTCTGACTTTAAATTTTCTCATTAAACCACTTTGACATTTTAATATTTGCTCTTTCAATTATAGTTTAGTTAACTTGGCTGTGTGTTAATGTTTTATTTTTTGTATGTACACTCTCTTTTACTGTCCTTGCATTAGTTCCAGTCCACATCTTTCTCACCTCATCTCCTTCTACATACTGCTTGGTAATCTCAGTTCTAGAGTTTTAAGTTCAATAGTTTATTGTATTTAGATACTCCTTAGTTTTTTTATATAACATATATCAATAAGATTGTCACATATTTATCTTCATTTCTTTGATATATTTCACTTTATATAAAAATTAAGCTCCATCTTATAGCAAAAGGCAAGATTTAATATTTTCCTATATACATTTAACTGTTTCCTATAAACAGTAGTGTTTTATATGTATATGTAACAAATATTTCTTATCAATTCATCTGTATATATATACATAATTTTCATTGGTACAGGGTCATATTTCATTGTCATTTTTTAGTTCTCTGTTAATCAAATGAAAAAAGTTTTTAATATTCCTTTTGTCATGTATTTATTTAATGAAGTATCTGTTTGGTTCATCTTCTCTAAGCTATGATAGGGATATTCTTTAGTTGTTTAACTTTGAAGTGTTTTATATATCTTATATATTTGCTCTTTGTGGTAAGCAAATATTATCTTCCTTTAGCAAGATGTCATTGAATTCCTCTTGCACCAATGTTTTTGCTTGTTGTAGCACAGTTTATTTCTTTTATTTTAAGTTTATTTTTCAGTGGAGTGAAGTCACCAAAGAGAATACTGTGGTAATATCCAGTAGATATTTATGCTATTTTTGCAAGCTAAAATCTTGAAGATATTTTCTTGATCTTTACCTTAAACATTTTTATGATCACGGTTTTATTTGAATTAGAGACTCAATCAAAAGCAAAATTTATTTCCTCAGAGTTTATTACTTTGTCATTGGCCCACTTTGACATTGTAATATTTACACTTTTTCCTTATAGGTTCTAGTCATTTGAATTTTATCACTCAGATAAAGGCTTTTTTAAACTTTATTTTTTTATGGTTGTGGAATTCAACACACCAAAGTCAAGTGTTCTGTTGCTGTCTTGATGCTGAATCACATCATGCTCCACTCAAGATCTTTTCTCTATTCTGAATTTGTGTGAATTAGTTCATCTTAAACTTTTTGCAAGTAGTGTTTTACTATTTGTGAAGAGACTTTTTCTCCACTTACCGCACTTAGTTATATATATATATATATATATATATATATATATATATATATATATATATATATATATATATAATGCTGATTTTGTAGACTACTACTTTGATGTATTTATTATTTCAAAGTGTGTTAGCTTACTTTTTAGTGTTTTTCATGTATAGATTCAAATCATCTATACATAATATCAGGTCAATATCAGTTCATGATGTACATATTGGATTCTTTTTCTTGCCTGTTTGCTGTGAATAATTGAGAAGTTCAACAACCATGCCTCATGCGTGATCTTCTGGAGAAAGCTTTCATTTGTTCATCACTGAGTTTAATACTAACTTTCACAAAGGTCTTTAGGGACTTTTGTATAATGACTCAATGTCTTCCTAATCCAATTAATCACTCATCACTTCATTTGTGTCTTAAAAGATGTTGCTACCACTTTACTAATAGTGTCATCATTTCTTTTTCTACTAATTTTTCAACTTATAAAATTCTTTCTCCAATGTAGTATTAGTTGGAAAAAGGAAATTATCAAAAATATCTTTAAATATTTAATAATATAAGAATTAATGTTAAAATTTGTAATTATTTTTAGATTGTCTACATAAACAAATTCTTTGCATGACTTACACTATTGAAAGATATTTTCACATCAGTACTGAAATTTTTCTTCTTTATACCAATATTATACTTCCTTTACTCACTGAATTACATTTTTTTCTTAAAACAGCTTGATAATTTCTCCTGTTTGCATCAATAGAACCATCTCCAAGACAAATATTTTACCCTGCACATTCATCATAGCTCAATCTTTCACATAATGATGAATATAATTAAATTTGTATCATTATGTAGCACACACTTATGACATCATCATTTTTTTTAAACTTAGTGCCAAGGTCAGTAGATCATCCTAAATGGAACTGGCGGAATAAACCAGAAAACCGTGATTTTGATGAATTGAACCACATCCTTCAAGAGAGCAAGAAACTGGGAAAAGCCCTTGAGAATCTCTCTCGAAGTAAGTTCACTTGCTTGATTATAATTGGAATTCCTAACCAAAGTGAAACAGAAACATCCATTACCATTGCCAGTAAGCCATTTCCAACATCTCATTATAATTCTATGGGAGACCAGCATATGAAATTAAGATTTGAAATGAAGCTTGATCCTGTATATTACATAGATTTGTGGTCATGCATATTATAGAGATTTGTGGTTAGACTGGATCATTGGAGGTACCACACCCCATCCCACTCAATGCCAATCTCTCTACATGAACCACCACTGATGTAAAAAAAATTCATCCAATGTTACTCATTCTTTCCTTTGATTTCCATTATTTATGCCATCTTGCTATATTCTTATTGATTCTTTTAGTTTTAATATATCTAACTTTATTGATAGAAACTTCTTTCTAGAATGCATTGCAAGTCCAGTAAAGTGCTTTACAGCACAATTTTTAGATAATGCAATGCATTTAATCTAGAAACATACCTCTTCACTCATAACTTGCTTTTTATTTATGTGATGCATATTTAGTTTTTATATGATTCTTTTTAAAGTTACCCTTCCTGTTGATTAGAATATTATGGAATGTCAGTGCAAACTCGAGTTGAGGTTTAAAATGCTCTGTTTCTTGGGACTAGAGAGATAGTATAGAAGTTAGGGCACTGGTTTTTTTTGTGACTGACACAGGTTATATCATTATAATATATTACATATTATGTATTATATATTATGTCAGGCAACCGATATAGTTCTCCAAGCACTGCCAGGAGTTATATTCCTCAAGGTAGAATCAAAGCAATTCAGATGTGTTCCCCCCCAACCCCAAATACAAAAATAGAATTCCCTGTTTTTGACCTGAATTATTTCCAATAAAATGGCAAAGTGAATTTCCTATCTGCACATAATGGTAGTTTATGCTATTTATGTAAAGACTGGCTCCTTAGGTAGCAATTCTAACTCTCATAGTCGAAAAGCTTCCTAATTGACCTACTATCATGACTTAAAGAAAAGTAATAGAAAATATTCCTGATAACCATATATATCTTATACAAATACACCTGGCATATGTATCTTAATTTTAATTTTATTAGTTGTTATTTTTTATTTCAAGGGTAGTATCCAACTGTCCTAAGGACATAGTTTTTTGGCTTTGTGCTCAGGAATACTTTCTGGCTAGTCTCCAGGAACCACGTATATGTGGGTTCTCTGAATAGAAATTGAGTCAGCTGCACATACAAGACAAAGTACCTTACCTCTTCATTGTTTCTTTAGCTCCTGAAATTCACCCTTATTTTAAAAACTAGGGCACTGTTAGAAGGAGAGGTGGGCTGTTGATAGAGGCCTTTGGATTGGTCCTCATATTGCCTTCTAACTCGATGTCTCTCAATTGATTCCTTTGGTTTTCTTGTTAAAAAGATATTTCCCATTGCCTCCTCATCTGTCTTTGTCCCCTCCTCTTGGGTTGGGCTTTGTTTATTAGAAGAAAGGCTATTCAGGTGACTTGGAGGAGGAGCTGACATCTTGGCTCTTGGTTTCACATGGTGGAGCGACTGGCTTGTGGGTGAACAGCGTGTGGTGTTAGGATTTGGCATGCTATTCCTTTCCAAGTTTGCGTGGATTATTTCCTGCATCGAATTGCTGCCGACTGCGTCTCTTGTCCTACTGGAACAGGAGGCATGGGAGTCCTTTTTCTTCTCTGGGGATTGTGGAAGCAAAGCCCACCATTTCAGCGTGGGCCAAGTTCTAACTCTATGAAAGCGTCAGCAACAGTACCTACAGCCTACAATTATCACCACCCAAATGACCCAACTTCATCACTTTCCCACTCTGCGGAACACCTAACCCACCAACTGTAGGTATACCAGTATTTAGGCTGAGAACTCTGGGGTTTTCTCAGAATGAATATAGGCAGTCTCCCTTCTCTCTTCTCAACTTCCAGAGCCCTGGCTGCCAATATGAGTCCCATAGCTACCACTATGATAGCCACAGCTTCTTGAATTCCTATAGTGCATTCCACATGACATCTACAGACATTTTTAATACTCAAATTCCAATAGGAATACACCAAATTAGATGCCAACATAGCATAAAAGCCACCCACAGTTAACAAATAAATAAACCAATAACACAAAATGATAAGCTAGCAAAATACAGCTTTAGACAATAAGTTAACGGCCCCATTGTGAGCTATAACAATGTTCAAAATTTTTCCTTTGCTCAAGTTTTTTGATAACTTCATTATCATTTAATTGTAAACAAACAATGTAAATTATGTTGTACTTGCCAAGGGAACAAGGTTGGGAGGATTTGATATTTTGGGCATATGGTACACTCGTGGTGGGATTCTTGTTGGTAAATGAAATGTAACATGTAACGTATGTAACATGAAGCATATGTATCATGAGCCATGATGTAAGCCATAGTGTTTAAACAAAGTAAAAAAAAGCTCATTGAAATCAAGACCACTGGTATATAATCTTCCTTTGATGTACCCAAATGTTCAACAATTTAAAAGGAAATCCTACTCCTTCATAATTTACTATTCCCAGTAAATTCAAGTGGAATTGATTACCCAGGTGTGTGACTTGGGAACAGATTAGAATTTAGTTTATCACAGATGTTATAAATATATGTCTGTCCTGGATCAGCCATGTACAAGGCAAATGCCCTATCACTGTGCTACCATTCCAGATTTTGCTATTTTTTTAATCGTAATCAGTTTTTTTTTTTTTTTTTTTTTTTTGGTTTTTGGGCCACACCCGGCAGTGCTCAGGGGTTACTCCTGGCTGTCTGCTCAGAAATAGCTGCTCCTGACAGGCACGGGGAACCATATGGGGCACTGGGATTCGAACCAACCACCTTTGGTCCTGGATCTGCTGCTTGCAAGGCAAACGCCGCTGTGCTATCTCTCCAGGCCCTTGTAAACAGTTTTTAATGTACTCCATCTACCGTTGTCTCAGACTGAGTGTAAAGTGAGTTTCCTGTGTATTTTAATATATTTCAAACTTGCAATTAAGAAAACCCAAATAACCTATAAAATTAGTTTTAATATGGTATCTCATTTAACTTAGTATATGCAAATCATTATCATTTTAACTTATATCCAACATAAATTTGTTACAGAAACTAATTTTCACACTGCCTTTCATTTTAATTTGCCTTATTTGTCTATTTGGACTAGCCATGGCTATAGCATGCTTGACTCTAATATTGAACACCACAATTCTGACATGTTAAACCAGACACACACTGGTCTTTTCTTAAATATTCTTAGTTAGCAATAGAATTTCTTCTTCTTTTAAACAAAATTTAAAAAAATGGCTAGCGATTATTGTTTTCCTTGCTCATCTTTGTTTCACTCCTCATTGCACTTTTCTGGTGTCTAATGAAACTTTTCTCACTAGAGTAACTATTGAAGCCAACTAGTCAAACTGAACAAACACTACACAGCTATCATCTTATAGAAATAATCTGGTTTTTGGGTTTTTGTTGTTTGTTTTATTTATTTTGGGCCACAGGAAACAGTTCTCAGAACTTTATCCTGGATTTGTGTTTAAAGATCACTCCTTTATTACTTTATAATTGTTAACTTTGCAGACTTAGAGAAATACATAAATAGTTTGATAAATGGAGTCCATTTTTATCTATGCTCTTCAGTTTTATCTCTTTTTCTCCAGTCATTTCTCAGTGCAGTGTTAGGATCAAAGTTGAAAACTGATAATCATTTCTTTCATAAATTAAATAACCTCAAGGCTCACAGGAGACTGCACGATAATCACGTTTTCAGAATACTATCTCAAGACGTATTATTAGGTCCTTTAAGCAGCAATATGGGGATTCTTCATATGCACTTATGCTTCACATTTCATATATGTACCTAAGTTTTCCTTGTACTCTGAAAACTTACCTTCTTTCATTTCACTATCTCATTTTCACCAAATAAAATGATTCTCCTTTCTTTAGTCTCACCCAGAAGACTACTTTCTCCAACATTATTGTCTGGGTGTTTGTTTTTTTGTTTGTTTGTTTGTTTGTTTGTTTAGTTTTGGGACCACACCCTGTGATGCTCAGGGGTTACTCCTGGATTATGCACTCAGAAATTGCTCCTGATTTGGGGCATCAGAGGGAATCAAAACCAGGTCTGGCCTGAGTTGGCTGCTTGCAAGGTAAACGCCCTACCGCTGTGCTATCGATCCGGCCCCTTGTTTTCTGTTTTATGTGAAACTCTTTTTGCCCTTCTGTGATTTTGTCTGTTACCTCTTTTTTTCTTATCTTTTCTCTAGAGAGTGTGTTTCCTTGGAAAAATATCACATCACAGTTTGCTTGCCAAATGTAAATCACAGCAGTTAGTGTCTAAGTCATAATTTGCTGGATTAGTATCTCCTGTTGCTCTGTTCCTTTCTGTTCTATCTTCTTTGACAGGTCTTCATTTATTAAATTTGACTTACTGCAGATAAAACTTCTGCATTTCTAAGAGTGGACCTTTTATACTAATTTGCATGGGTTTTAATTTGGTTTGTTTGGTTCATACTTTTGCTTCACCTTTTATTTTTTTAAGACATGACTTATTCTTAATATAAACATATAGTGAAATAGGTACACAAATAAGCTAAAAACTAAATAGCAGAAGTCCCTGAGTGGACTACAGTGCAACTCATTGCTTAATGAATTGCTTTCTCCTGGTCAACAGGGCCCCCGGTATTCTTTAAGCCTGATATGTTTGCTGCTTTTGACAGTTTTCTTTGAAGCAAGTCATTGATAGATTGGTATTTTAGCTCATCTAGATTTAGTCTATCAATTACAGTTCATGTGAAAACATAGACTAGACATCCCTTATACAAAGGAAGGAGCTCAGTAGTTGGTAAAACAGAAGATGAATATTTATGCTTTATAAATGCTAATTGAAATAATTAATCATGCATATTCCATCTCTACCAACAGAGTTTCAATACTCTTCTACCATTGTCTCATGATCCTTTTACCCCAGCCTACTCCTGTATCATCAGGTACTGGTTCTGTTGACAATGTCTTAGTATTTGTTTCCTTCAGTGATTGACTAATGCTTTTATTTCTTTCTTTTCCACATATGAGTATTTGCTCTTTCTTCATACTTTTTATTAGTGTAACTTCCTTAAGTTCCATCCAAGTTGCAACAAACTGCAAGATTTCCTGTATTCTTAGATTTGAGTAGTATTTTATTCTGCATATATAGCAAAGTTTTTGATATACATATTTGTTGTTGTATACTTGGTTTGTTTTAGTATCCTTATTATAAATAAACTATGGTGAAAATAACTGTGCATATATGATTTTAAAGTAATGGGATAAACAACAAGTGTGCAAATGCAAAGTCACAAGAAAAGTCTATTCTTAATTCTTTGAAAAGTCTCAGAACAATCACCCAAGCAGGCTGAACAAGCAATGGTTCCACCAGCAAGTCAATGAAAGTTCCATTTTGCCACGACTCTGCCAGCCTTAATTGCTTCCCAACTCTTTTATATAGACATTCTTGCTGGTCTGAAGGCGATTTTTCATTGATTTCAATTTTCTTTATAATTACTGATGATAAAACTTTCTCATATACCAGTTAGTCATCTTTATCACACCTTTGAAGAAATTTATGTTCATCTCCTTTTTAAAATACATTTTTTAACTTGAGAGTACTGTACATATCTTGGATATTAGCTCTTTGTCAGATGTATGAAGTGCATATATCTCCCACCAATCATTATGTGGGATATCTTTTTATTTTATACTTAATTTCTTTCACAGTTCAATATTTTAGTTAGATGTAGTCTTGTTTATTTATGCTTTTATTTACTTTGGCCAGTAGGTTGTTATAAAGATCTTGAAAAGTCCATACTTTTTCCCTCAATGTATGTTTAAGAAATAATTTAGATAAGGTCTTTAATCCATTAAGTTAATATTTGTCTCTGGAAATAGATTGGGCTCTAATTTTTTTTCAATAAGACTTTCTAATTTTCTCAGCACAATTTTCTGAAGAGGATATTTATTTCTACTTTATAAACCTATCCCTTTGACATAAATTAACTGTCTAAGAATTTACCTTTAAATTCTTCTCAATTTGGGGCCAGAGAGATAGCACAACAGTAAGGCATTTGCCTTAGACACAGAAGGATGGTGGTTCAAATCCCAGCATCCCATATGGTCCCATATGGGTATTTCAATGGAAATGGTGTTCACTAATAAATTGCTTGTGGGGGATGGAGTGATAGCACAGATGTAGGGTGTTTGCCTTGCATGTGGCCAATCCTGGATGGACCTGGATTTGATCCCAGAATTTCATATGGTCATCTGAGCCTGCCAGGAATAATTTCTGAGCACAGAGTAAGGAGTAACTCCTGAGGGCAAAGGGATGTGGCCCCAAAACCAAAAAAGATACTGCTTTGGGTAAGATGATTTTTTTTTTGGTTTTTGGGTCACACCCGGCAGTGCTCAGGGGTTACTCCTGGCTCCATGCTCAGAAATTGCTCCTGGCAGGCACGGGGGACCATATGGGGCACCGGGATTCGAACCGATGACCTTTTGCATGAAAGGCAAGCGCCTTACCTCCATGCTATCTCCCGGGCCCCTAAGATGATTATTTGTAACAGTGATGATTCTTCCAATTCATAAACAAATAATATGTATCCATTTCTGGTGTCTTATTTCTTTTAGATTGCTTTATTATTATCACTAATTTTAAGTCACTAATTTTGTTACATTGATTCATAAATTTGAGTGTTTTACCCAATTATAAATCAATAATTGAAATATTTTTATCGTACATTATTTATAAATTTTACATCATTATTTGTAAATAATTATTGTAAAAGAATAAAACTGATTTCTTTTCCTAAATTTTGTAGCCTTTTACTTTTTTGTATAAATTTATTGTTTTCTGGGTAGAATATTCTGTTTTATTTTTAAAAACTAGTGATATTTTCACTTTTTCTTCTAATAACATGTTAAACAGTAACAGTGAAAATGGATATCTTGTGCTTCACTTAAAGGAAAGGCGTTTTTTTTTTTTTGTCATTAATAATGATGATAGCTGTGGGATGTTTCTTGTTATTATTTTCTGTTGCTTGGATAGTTTTGCTTATTTGTTTTAGTTTTTGAATAACATCTAGCAATTTTGTGGGTCACATTTGGTGATGCTCAAGAGCATCACTGCTTGATGCTCAGGAAATGCTCCTGAAACGCTTGAGGACTATGTCAAGCCAAGGATCCAACTCATAGGATAAGAATTTGCCTAGAGGCCAGAATGATAACAATGGTTAGAGCCTTTGTCTTGTAGTCAATCAACCTGGGTTCAATACCCAGCATCCCTTATGATTGACTGAGCCTGCCAGTTATGATTTTTGATTGCAGAGGCAGCAGTAATTCCTGATTACTGCCCCACAGACATGCCAAAAAAAAAAAAAAGAAGTAAAAGTAAACAAAAATTTACCTAAATTTCTAGAGTAAGATTCATCAGTTCTGAGTCATCAATCCAAACTAGACTGTAGCTTGTTTTATGGTCCATATTTCTTACATTTTAGAGGAATGTTTCTTTTCTTTTTTCTTTCTTTCTTTTTTTGTCTTTGTTTTTGTGTTACACCTGGCAGTGCTCAGGGGTTACTCCTGGCTCTATGCTCAGAAATCTCTCCTGGCAGGCTCAGGGAACCATATGGATGCCTGGATTGGAACCACTGTCCTTTTGCATGCAAAGCAAGTGTCCTACCTCCTTGCTATTTCTATGGCTCCAGGGGAATGTTTCTTTAAATCTTATTATATATAAAGATAATGCAACACAGGATATATGACTTGCAGAGCTTAATATATTTTCTATTTAACTTTTATAGAAATTTTTGCTCACTCTTATTCTAGGGTAAAATAAAAATATAAGAATCCTTCAATTTCTGAACAATAATTATATTTGCTCCAAAATTCAGGTGCTTGTCTAAAAACTGTTTTAACTAGCAAATTGTCAGAGGTAGGTATGGGATATGGACACTGTTCTATTTGTTGATATGACTATAATTAAATTAACCAGTTTAATTATATTTAGTGGCTTGCTGGTACATTGATTTAAGAATTAAACTCAATTTGTAGCATTTAATTTAATGAGTACCAAATCAGTCAGTATGGCTAGCTTTTTTTTTTTGGGGGGGGGGGCACACCTGGTGGACGCTCAGAGATTACTCCTGGCTATGCTTTCAGAAAGGTCTCCTGGCTTTGGGAGAGTGGGGAATCGAACCGTGGTCTGTCCTAGGTCAGCTGTGTGCAAGGCAAATAAATAAATGCCTTACAGCTGCGCCTCTGCTCCAGCCCATTATGGCTAATTTCAAGGTACCAATATATTATAACTAAATATAACCAATGTAATATTACTGAAAGAAATGCAGATTTGGAAGAGGTATAGACAATTGCTTTTCATAGGCTATGATTAACAGTTTGAGCACAAAATTGGTATTTCTGTTAGATATTTAATTTCTTTATTTATAGGTTATTTTAATTTAATTAAATAAAGTTATTTCAAGTTAAAATGAACCATAAACACATATAAAGCTTATTTATACAACTATAAATTTGATATCAGCTATTTTTAATAGGAAATATTTGGGGAACTTGTCTCTTCATTATAATAATACCATTGGATATTTCTATAGAGAAGACCTTTAGAAAAATAGCAAGTTTCATTCTATACTGTGTATGTTTTCAGATAGAATGTTCATAAAATGCATTATACCGACTAAGCTGTGGAGATTTGAGGAAATTTACCACTTCCTTTTTTTGTAGATAAAGTTTAATTTTCTGACTGATGCTTGAGAAGAGAAAGATCTTGTGAAGAATATAGCTAGTTTTCTTATCACACAATCTAAAATCACAGTAATAACAACTAGTTTGTAGTTTGTAGATTATTACTACTGAGATTTTTTTGGAAATTTGCATAAACAAAGGACAGAGATGGAAGCTATTCAGACTGTGTTCGCACCACATTCATGTCAGTGCAAAACTCTTATATGGCTTTTAAGAATTCTTGCTTCATCAAAGGAGAGTTTCATTTTGTAAAGAATCTCTTTTTTTCCCTTTTCTTCCACACAGTTTTCTTCTGTTTAGGTTACTTTGGCTATTCTAAGCTAATGTCTTTGCTTTCCTAGGTGAAGATTTAAGATTTTATTTTTGCAGTTTGGAAGACTATATATGTCAGTTGAAATTTTGAATTTTGTAATTAAAACAGGGACCCCCTGTCCTTAAAACTCATGAAAGCAATCCATTACACTAACATGTCTATTTTCTGTTTACCTCTGTTCTCCAGTTTCTATGAAATTTAGAAATACTATCTTAATATATTGTCACATGTAAGCTGTTTTGAAATACCTAAAAGTCATTTATATCTTTTCAAGAGATGACTATAAATGTTCTACTAGACTCTAGGAGAAATTTACTGAGTACTCAATAGAAATGATTCATATTAAAGCTCATCTTTTTTATTAAAATTAGTATATTAAATTTTTGGTGAGACAAACAGATAGTACAGGACTTTAGGTTCTTGTCTTTCATGTACCTGATTCCAGTTTGGATGCTTAACATTGCATAATATTATGCAAATACTGCCTGGGACCACTCCTGATAACAGAGCCAGAAATAAACCAATAACACTTCCAAGATAGTTTAAATCCCCACAAACCCCCAACATAAAAAAGGTCAATTTTACTTTTGGATTTTGAAGCACACCTGGAGTTTCTCATGGCTTACTCCTGGCTCTGTACTCTGGGACTACTCCTGTCGTGCTCAGGGGATCTTATGAGGTGCTGGGGATAAAATTTTAGTGCATCATGTGCAAGGTGAAAATGTTCCCCACTATAATAAGGCTTTTACTTCCAAGAATAAAAATTTCTAAATGCTTTATATCATTTTGTATTGATTAAAAATGAAATAACAATAAAATATAAAATGCCCTTTCTTAATTATTTGAATGTATAATAGCTGAAAGAACTGTATATAAGAGAACAGATATTTATTAACATTTCTTTTTTGAATCCTAGGTATTGCAATTTCAGATGAACTTGATAAGGTAAGTTTAACTATCAAACTAGTTTAGAGAAAATTCGCAAGTCACATTTTAATCTTCTGTATAAAAATTATGAGAAATAGAATTTGATGCCAATATTTAAAAACTCTTGAAGTTTATACCTTCTTTCTTTTATGAATATATTATGTGCGCTATTTATTATTACGTTTTCTTTTATATCTACACTGAGAATATTAATCAGTGCAATATATATTTGCTTTATTGGGCCACAGGCTGGGGCATGCAGGGATTACTCCTGGCTATGTGCTCAGAAATCGCTCCTGGCTCGGGAGATCATGTTTTATGTGAGGAATTGAACCAAGGTCCATCCTGGATCTGCTGCATGCAAGGCAAAGGCCCTAGCTGTGCTATCACTCTGGTGATATCACTCACTGTGCTATCACTCAGTGCAATTTTTTCCCTCTCAATTTCAAAATGTCAAGAGAATATAATGGTGCTTTGTTGCAGAGGATGAAATTTGTGAAGGTGCTGGGAAGTATTTAATTAGGATTATATGTTATTAGCAATGTCAATGGAAATTGCTCGTGACCTGGATGATGGTATTGATAGGGGAAATAGTTAGTGGCGATTGCAAATTGAGGGATGAGTAAATAAGTGAACTCTCATTCTAATTACCAAAGCTGGAAATGGGGAAGAGCAAATTTGGCTGTTTATTTTAAAATATGAATTATAAAATAATAAAAGATCATTTTTATGAAAACGTGTTTCAAAGCAAGATTTCTATGAGAGAAAATTTAAATTTTTAATTTTAGCATGCTAAAGATTGATTTTCTTATATGCTTCTGCAATCAATCTCTTGTGACACCTAATTTTGATGGAAAATTAATGACATTAGATGTGTAGCTAGAAAAGGGAGAAACATCTACAGAAAACATTCCACAAATATCTCTATAAGTTGAAATATATTGAAGTTTGGCATGGTGGTTAGACTGAAAAAGTGATCAAATTTGTTGTACAAAAATCGTGTAACTCATTACATTAAAAATGATCAACTATTGGTCAGAGTGATAGCACAGCGGTAGGGAGTGGCATGTGGCTGACCCAAGACAGATCTGGTTTGGATCCCCGGCATCCCATATGGCCCTCTGAGTCAGGAGTGATTTCTGATAGCAGAGCCAGGCATTACCCCTGAACATCACTGGGTGTGGCACAAAAATTAAAAAAAAATATTATAAACTTATGTAGGTTTTTCTTTTATTTTAAGGCAATAGTATTTTAATGCAAATAATAAAAACTAATAAATTTTGTACAAAATGCATTTCTAATTATTGACTAAATAAAGCTTATTTATTTATACTATAAATATGAATGTTTTAGTAAACTATAATATTTTAAAATTATTTCGTTTATATCTGTAATAATTCAGTATAGAACTATGTCTTGACTAAATAAAATCTCATACTACTGACAGATAACTTCTTGCTAATTTCTTGCTAATTTTTTGTCTTTATGCATAAATCATTGTCTTTTCCTCAGTGATCTGCTTTAGCACAAATTTTCTTATAAAATTGTAAAGAAGTTTAATAATCCCTGAATTTGTGATTATATTTTATTGTCTGCTTTAAGCACATTAAACACATTCAGCACTAGTTCTAGCTTTATTTGTTTCTACTAATTGGGGAAAATTATTAAGACTAAGAAAATTAGGTCTGCATTTTGGAATGTCATTGAGACTAATTTAATAGATATTATAATACTTTGTTTTTGTTTTGCCACACCCATGATGCTCAGGAGTTATTCCTGGCTATGCACTCAAAAATCACTCCTGGCTTGAGGGACCATATATTATGCCGAGGGATCAAACCGTGTTCCATCCTAGACTAGCACAGGCAAGGCAGATGCCTTACTGCTTGCGCCACCACTCCAACCTCTATAATACTTTTTAAAAACTCAAAATACAAATATTGTAGCTCATATCAATTTGAATAAAACATTTATTAGATATATATTTACATACATTTCTATTAATCCAAGGCAAGTATATATGTGTGTGTGTGTATCTAAAAACATTGAAAATATATAGAAATGGACAAGAAAATAAAAATGTGTCCACAATCTTTTCATTCAGATGGTCACTAAATTTTGGTATTCTCATTATTTTCTAAAGCAAATTAATAACTTTTGTAATGGTTTTAATAAGTAGAATGTATAAGTGTACATAATTAATAAATGATGAATGGATATATATATACATGTATTTTAAAGCAGAATTATATCATGCAATAGATTTTATCACTACACATAGCAATTACACATATTCAGCCTCCGTATCACTTGAAATTGTGGTTTTAAACTGTACCACTTTTTTTTTTTTTTTTTTGGTTTTTGGGGCCACACCCGGTGACGCTCAGGGGTTACTCCTGGCTATGCGCTCAGAAGTCGCTCCTGGCTTGGGGGACCATATGGGAAACCAGGGGATTGAACCGCAGTCCATTCTAGGCTAGCACAGGCAAGGCAGGCACCTTACCTCCAGCACCACCGCCAGGCCCCTAAACTGTACCACTTTCAAGAGCCAGTAGAGTCCCCTGAGTTCACACAGAGAGCTTTCCTAATCCAAGCAAAGTTTTCAGTCATGACTCCAATGTAGTACTACTTCCAGAATCAGTACATTTTATACAAAGTAAGTTATATAATGGAGCTGAAAAGAGTCGAAGTTTTAAGTCATTAAAAATACAAAAAGGAAATTTTGGTGTGAGGAAGGAATCAAATCTCTAAAGAAGATATTTTTCTGTTATTTTATCAGTGACAATAAATCACCTAAAATAAAACATTCTTTTCTTCTCTTCAGGAAACAGTGACATTTAATTCTTCCCTTTTGAGACCCCGTGTGATTGGAGAATGGATTGGCAGAGAAGAGAATGACGCTGACCCACTAGCTGCTGAAATGCTACAGCCCCCAATTCCAAGAAGTAAAAATGAACAATGGGAAAGTGAAGACAGTAGCTCAAGTCCTGCTGGAAGGTCAGATAAGATTTCTTGTAAGATTTGGAGTACTGTTAATCATTAAGGGTTAGGAGAAAAATAAACTCAACTTCAACATTTAATGACATAACTTTTAATGATAGTTTAAAAGTCACATTAGACAGAAAAATATAGATATAATACTCCACATAGGATAAAAATTACTTTTTCTAAATAAAGGGGTGAAGAAAGAAAAATACTCTTTCTATTTGAATATAAGAATTAGAAAGATTACTATATTCAAATTTTTCGGTGAGGTTATGGTTATTGATTCAATTACTTATATTTGATCTATTTAGGTATTTTGTTCTAGGGAATTATATGATTTAGTTACTTTATTGTTTACTTAGGGGATTATATGATCCTAAAAATCCTAAATTTTGTTGGTTATGTAATTTAATTGCTTCAATTATCCCTATTAGTTTTATTATCCTTTTAGCATCTTTTGACAATATCTCTTTTTTTTTTAAATGATAATTTGTGATTGAATTAAAGAGCTAGGAGTTACAAATTTATTGAGTTGAGTTTGGCATTTAATATTTTAACACCAAGCCTACCATCTGTGTCAACCCTTACCACCAGTCATCATATTCCATTATCGTTCTCCCACCCCACTTTGCCTGTTACTTTGTCAGGCACATTACAAAGTTTCTGGTTGCAGATGAGAGCTCATGTTTTCAGTTTGGATCTGTGTTTTGGATATATAGATATGTCACTCACTCACATCAATATAACTGAAGTCCTGGCCCCTGCTCCCCCATTATTTCCCTTTCTTTTGGCAGTATCTGTTTTCTTTTTGTTTTGTTTGTTTGTTTTGTATAACATCCTGGGATAATCAGGGTTTACTCCTGAATCTGCACTCAGGAAACACTCCTGGTAGTTCTCAGGGGACCATAGAAGTTTCCAGGGATCAAACCCAGTTCTGCAATAACTCTCTTTTAACTTATGATATTTATGTGAGTCATACTTACACAGAATTAAAAAATAAAATTAAATAATTATAAATTGAAATATGCCAGAAGTTAAAAACTTGTTTTATTATTTACTGGCTACACAAGACGAGATTTTTATTTGCAAAGATGGACACAGTAACATTTTATTTATGTAAAATTTAGGTTCCAGCAGTATTCTTTCTCAAGAGAAAAATATTTCTTGAAATCTTTTTAAGTGGGGGAGGGAGCATACCTGGTGATGCTCAGGGGTACTCCTGGCTATGCACTCAGAAGTTACTCCTGCCTTGGGGGACCAAATAGGATGACAGGGATCGACCCAGGTTTCTCCCAGGTCAGCCGTGTGCAAGGCTACCACTGTGTAGCACTCTGGCCCCATTTCTTGCAATCTTATCAAATTCCTTATCCAGAAAAGTCAACACATGAAAATTTCTTGTAAATATTTGTTTTGAAGTTATTTTCAGTTTCATTTTTCTCTGTCTTTAAACTGTGCATTGAGTCATTGCCCGTGAAATAAAGACAGTGCCGAAATATTTCCCAGATGTCTCTTTAGACCAGATATATTAAGTGTAAGCTTGAACTAGTTTTCTAGAGTTGCAAGAAATTCTGCATTATAAACAATTATATTTTCCATTGTCTGATACAGAAAATAAGTTTTGTAGAAAAGTTTTTATCAAGAATTTACACAGCATAAGGATTGATTTGGATGAGTAACAGAAAATTGGTGCAAAACATCTTAATGATACCAGAATTTATAAGTCTAGCAATAGTTTTGCCAATATAAAGAGTAGTGAAATTTAACTACAATTTGACCATTTTAGATGTCAACATAGTGTAGTCTAATCTCTTGAAAAGAAGATTGTTTTCAAGAATAATTTGCATTTTTCTCCAGTGAGGCTAACATATTGTCATCAGAAAATAGTTATGTTAGTGAATGAAACTCATTATTCTGTAATTTTCATAAAGATTGTAGTCTATTTTAACTATTTTACTCTTCCTATCTCAGTTTTTCCTTTATATTGGTTAAGTCTATTTGAATTCAAACAAAATTCCATTTTAAGTACATTCAACTTTATCTTAATAGTATAAGATCATATTAATATTTATTAATTAATGTTGCATTGATATTAATATTGATATTGTACAATAATTTTATAGATTAATATAGCAACTGTATTTTCAATTTTAGATCATAGAAAATTAAATTAAGTGTATAATATATTATATACAAATATTCTCTAACAAATTGAACATCTTGAAGCAGTCATTAAGTTCTTAGATGTGTATGTTACCAAGACTGAATTATGAGCAAAGAGAAACTCTAAACAGTCAAGAATGAAGGTTGAATTGGCATTAAAAAAAGCTCCAAAACTTCCCACAATAAAACTGTCCAGGATAAGATGGATTCACCAGTGAAATTTTGAATGTTTTATGGTAGATACTTAGAATTTCCACATTGAAATACTGTTTTGATAGTTTGCTTTACCTGAATTGTGTCCTTAGTTTCTGCAAACTGACCAAATTAAATAGTGAACTAGCTTCTTCCCAAAGCATTAAATGTTGTTTTAAACTAAAGAAAATAGTAGGCAAATTAGTTACGCTATTAGAATAGGATAAAAACTAGTAACATAGTCTGCCATTGTCACTCACTCCACGACCCCGCATGTACAATGTGGACATTTCCCTACCAGGTTTTTTCTTGTATTTTTAAAGATGTTCTAAATTAAGAGTTTAAGAAACAAATTAAAGCAGATGAGTAAGAAAAGGAGCAGACGTTATTAATGAAAGTGAATTTGAGGAAGAATGATTGAAGACTCTTCATGATGACAGATCATATTAATAAATATTTAGTGGGAAATTTATATACATATAATCTACATTAAAATTAATCATCAAAACAATCACCTAAGGCCAGAGTGCTAATACAGAGCATAGGATGTTTATCTTGCAGACGGTCAAGGTATTCAATATGATCCCACAAACTCCATCCACCAGGAGTGAGTGATTCCTGATTGCAGAGCCAGGAGTAAGTCCTGAGTACCACCAGATAGGCCCAAAGTTTCCACCTCCTAAATTACCTATCTATGACATTAAAATAAAAGCCGAGTTTAAGAAATTTATAAAATCCTGGTGCCGGAGTGATATTGCAGTGGTAGGGCATTTGCCTTTCATGCTGCTGATCCAGGACGGACCTCAGTTCCATCCTTGGTGACCCATATGGTCCCCCAACCAGGAGCGATTTCTAAGCTCAGAGCCAGGAGTAACCCCTTAGTGCTGCCAGGAGTGCCCCCCAAGAAAACCCCCAACACAAAAAGAAATCAAAGAAACATTGCTATCTAAAAATGAAAAATAATGTACCTTATGCCTCACAAACTTTTCTTTAAATCAAAAATTATGTGTAACTAATTCTTACATTTCAAGAGTGTTGATGAGACATTTGTATATGTTCAACATTCCCTTTCACTCATTCTTTGTTTCATAAATTCAATTAATGACTGATTTCTGTTTCATGGAGAAATTACTTGGAGGAGAAAAAGAATCTCTACAAACTTCTTCCAGCAGCATCTGGCCACCTCTGGGCCTCGTTTCTTCTTTGCTTTTGTGACTGGGATTGAACCAAAGTATGCTTTCATCCTAGGCAGATTCCCTCATTCATCACCAAATCACCTATGCAGATGATCTCTGCTCTCACTCCCCTGACCTGTCCTTTTTACAAGTTCAAATAGCAGCACTATGGGTCTTCTCTAAGAAAGGAAGCATCTTAATAATAAAGCCCAGATGCTTTGTTTATTGCTCTCTTTACTTTCCCTTTCAACAAATTCCTCACTTATGGTCATTGTACTTAATTCACTCAGGTTTTTTAGATGAATTTTTATTTCTCCTTACACTGATTCACTTTTACCAGTGCCATTTGTGACCACTCATTGGCCAATATCTACCAAATCTACCAACATTCCAGTATCATTTAAGTTCCCATCCTACTTGACTTGGCAGCATACATAGAGAACCATTTGTCATATGCTTATTCATATGCTCTCAAGAGATAGTAAAAATGTTGCATCAAATGACTTCTAAGTATCCTCTGTCCTTTCAGATCTATAATTGTTAAATGCATTGATAAAATATACATAAATCATTTGATTGGACATCAATACTTTGAGAATTATTTTTATGCTTAAATAGGATAAAAGTATTTATATCTGCAAAACATAACCTAATCTTTGTTCTGCATATAAGTATGTAGAATTTTGAGTTACCTTTTGTTTAGTTTCAACATAAATATGAATCTCTAGGTTGGAGTGATAGTACAGCAGATATGATGCTAGCCTTGCACACTGTTAACTCAGGTTCAATACCTGGAATATGTATAGTCTCCTGAACCTCTCCACAAGTTCCCTTGAGTATTATATATATGCTCCTGAAAGGAATTTTTTACTAATTGGTATATTTAATAATATTGTTTTTAATTTGTTTAGTGAGATTAAAAAATAGAGCTATGTGCTTGCACACTGTTCTGCACTTATGATTTATTATCTTTATGTAATCCCTACCCCTAATTAGCTGGAGTAGGAGTTTCTATGTTCGATAATTATATTTGTATTGCTTTAGAAAATTGTTAGGTACCAAAATCTTTCTGAAAAAGAGGAAGAGTCTGTATTTGCATTTTTTTGGAGAATATTTTGCTATGTAACTATATTTTCATATCAATAAAATAATGCAAGCTTGTAGATTTTCTTTGCTGCTATGGCTGATTGATAGCATCATATTTGAAAGTTAATATTCAAATATTTCTTCAGTTTAAAGGTGGAACCCAAAACTAAAGGATTAAAGCATCAACAGCAACAGCATAAGAAATTACTGGCAGCAATGCTTTCTCAAGATTCTTTTGAGTCTCTCCATAGTCCTACCCCATCTGTAACAGAAGAAGATATTGATAATGAAGATGATGCAATGGAATTGCTGGGTAATTTTAAAAATTAATCATTTCTTTTTCTTCTCTAGCATTATAAAGTTGCATAGTGATTAGGGATTAAAAGTTTCAAATAGTTTTGGTTTAGGGGAAAAGAACACTTTCACCCTTATTTTGCATTAGACTTTCTTAAATTTCCATGTAAGAATTACACTGAAATAACCAAAGCATGTGACATTTATTAGACTGTATTTTGTGCTTTGTATATGCAGCATTTTAACTTTTGACTATTTAGTCAAGCTTTATTCTTTGTGAAATTGTGATAGAATTCATCTATCTGCTTTATTCGTTGATTACAATGGCCTTGATCAGATATTTGTCTATAAAATGTATCTACAATTCATTTCCAACTTCATCTAAAAATGTCGCTCTGTTATTTCAAGAGCACGTTAGAAAATTAGATTAAATTTAAAGGGCCACGTATTTTATTGATGTTATTTGTCTTCCATACTGACAGGAAAATTTGTAGTGCTTTCATTGTTTAATAGGTCTGTTATATTTCAAGAGTCTTATTAATGTGTATGTAGAAAATATTTCATAACTATTAATTAGACATTTGTTCTTTTGTTTAATCAGAAAACACTTCAAAGTAATTTTTAAATTGAGATCCCTCTTGAAAAAAACATTTTAGTTAAAATTTTGAAAAATATTTTTTTTCAATGAAGAGAAGAAAACTAATTCAGAGTGTGTAATTCACATTTAAAACAGTGTTTTTAATTATTGATACCAATTATTCCATTATGAATAGAAAAGCATTGATAGTTCATATTTATATGTTAGGGAATAACCAATATAGTTATTTGATATCTTGAAAACATTGACATGTAGTGCACAATATTCTAGAAAAATATATATTTCCTTAAAGTATTTTTGTTGAAATGAGATTCCTTTAAGTATTTAAGATTTAAGGACCTCAAAATTATAAATCAGTACAGGTTTTCATGCATAGATTTTTAAATTACTTATAGTCAAATGCAACTCTTTCACTTATATCTTCTGATTTTAAGATATTCACATTTATTTCTTTATTGAAGAGACTGCATCATGGTATTTTTACTTCTTTTCAGTTTTTAAAAATCAATTGATCTAGGTGGTGGTTCTAAAGGAATTCAGCTCTCCACCTCTAAATTATTAATGTGGCATATTATCAGATATTTTGGTGTTACTCAATTTCCATTCAACAAATATTGGCTTTCCCACTTACTCTATGTCAGACTTTCATTGATATTTACTTAAAAATAAAATAATGATGAATTCTGTCTGCAAGAAGTTTGCATTCCAGTTTTCAGGATAAAAATGTAAATATATAGCACCCTAATAGGTGTACTTACATCATGCTAATAGTCTACTATAGATACTAATTGAATTTAAGCACAGAGTAGAATTGTACATAGAGGAAAGACCTATACAAAGTAGTGAAAATAAAATGTTTGCTAGAGTGTCTATTGAGTTCAGAAGAACAAGTAGATATAAATTCAACAGCATGCCATCTCTGTTAACATTTTCCTATTGGAATGAAATGAAGTTATGCTCCATGAAAGCCTGAAAATTGTTCCTCTGCTTTAGTTAGTAGTAGTGAAAAGGAAAGACTTAACAGGAAACCTTAAATGTTGGTTTGGCACATTGCAGGCTGCTGATATACTTCTCTCACTCTCCTTTTCTTAAATGGCCGCTCATAGTCAACCGATAACCACATAAAAGCAGTTCTGTCTTACAAGGAGAATATTTTAAAGAGGTCCAGTCATATAGAGAATAACTTGGGCCATAATCTCAAGAATAGAGAAGCAGGGTGGAGCAAATATTACCACTTCCATGATTTGAAGGAATGGCAATTATTTTGAAAGAAATTGTGGGGATTTTTTTTTGGGGGGGGGGCTACACCCAGCTGTGTACTCCTGACTCTGCCCTCAGAAATCGCTCCTGGCACCCTTGGTGGATCATAGGGGATGCCAGATATACCACCCGTCCTGGACCGGCAGTGTGCAAGGCAAATTCCCTACCACTCTGCTACCGCTCCAGCCATGAGAATACAATTTTTAAGGAGACTCGTGTATAGCTCACTGCAGGTACTACGTTGTCTAAACTCCACACTTCTCCAAAGCTGAAGAGACTGAGCAGTGGAGACTTTCTAATAATGACTAGCTAATAATTTTGTCTCAACTTTTTTTAGATATTTTAGTTCGTTATCTGAACAAGTAAGAAAAATAGCACAGATTTTGATCTTATATCTAGAACAGGCAGTCAGTTGTATATTAATGTTGATGTCTAGGTTATAAATATATCTTCAATAGTAAGAAATACTCAATCTGTAACTTCTCCTGTTGCTTCATCTTAGCTGACATAGAGAATTCTAGTCAATTAATTATGTTGGGTATCATTGGTCCCATAGTGATGAGCATAGAACCTTCTGGAAGATGACAATACCCACAATATTGATCACTTAAGTAAGATTCTATTTGGATATAAATTACATTAATATTTAAGGCTTAAATACTTCTTTTATTAATTATTTTATTCAGAATATGAATCCATAATTTGCATCATTAGGAATGATAATAACTTTATTATTTTCAATGTTACTTAAGCTTTTAACTCAAGGAATAGCTCATCTCAAAAATCATCTCAAAACTAAAAGTAATTTTAGTTAAACTATGTGCTTTAAACTAACTTATCTCTTATAATATAGTAGGGAAATAATATGTAAGTGATGGATGTGTTATAAAATGACTATTATCTTAAGACCTAACATTTAAAGCATCTACTTTTATATTAATATTCCACTGGACTAAATAGTAATACTATTTAAATACTCGAATCAATTTAGTTAAGACTATAAGACCTAGTTTATGTAATATTAAATATTATTATTTTATTTGTTATTTAAACTGAGAATATATCCAAATTCTAATTATAGAGAAATATATGGCAATAGCTATTTTAGAGAAATACTAATGACAAATTTTAAATTCTAATTTTATCTTTGACAAAATACTATGACATACATGACATTTCTTTTAGAATCTACAAGTTTTTAGGAGTAAATATGTTATAGCCTGATATTTTAATTGATTTAATTTTTCACTATTCTTTACATCAGGATATAGCTGAAAAATATTTTTTACATATGGGAATCACTATAATTTGTGAAGTGATACATGAATAAAAAAGATTAGTTAATGCTAATATTAGAAGGATTATTCCTCATGAGTTGTTTGATTTGAGGTGGTAAAAGTCTTTTGGTTGAACTGGTAGAATTTGGTAAAACTATTAATGATTCTTCTTTTATTAGGGAAGCATTGTTAAGCTATCACAATGATTGATATTCAAATATTAAAGTTTGTGATTATGTATTTCTTTTCTGTTTATTGCATAAATGATTATATTTAGTACAAGTCCTAATGTTTACATAGACTAAATATTTCCTATAAAATATTCATAAATACCACTTGCAAATTCAAGGTACAAAGTTAATTTAATATACAGTTTATGTATACATAAAAGAATAAAATATGAATATGAATTCATAGAATTCATAGAATTATATCATAGAATAACTTTAAGCATTCGCTCTTCAAGTCCATGTTCTCTTTTGAATACTTGAAATATATCCCCTGAAATATCTCATTTATTTATCTCTTTGTTTCTTTTCTTGCCTGTTTTCGCTATGGGGAAGCCTGTGTCTCTCTTAAACACACAGACACACAGACACACACAAACACACACACACAAACACACACACACACACACACCTTTCTCTTCTGTCACTTTCATCTAAATAACTTTCAATAAAAGGTATCTTTCTTCATAAAAATAAAATAAACATCATCTAATGCTTGTATTCTAATTAAAGAATTTTTAAATAAAATTTAAATTTATTTTAAATAAGGTGCTGGAGCAGTGTCAAAAGCAATAGGAAGTATGCCTTGCTACGCTAACCTAGGACAGGTTTTATCCCCTGGTGTCCAATATAGTCTCCAAGCCAGGAGCAATTTGTGAGCACATAGCCAGGACTAACCCCTGAGCATCATCAATTGTGACTCTCCCTAAAAAAATTAAATTTATTTTAAGTAAAATAATTAAAAATAAAAATTTAAATAAATAAAATTAATTAATTAATTAAATTAATTTATTAAATTTAAAGTATCTTCAAGTCAACTCAAACTGAATAGTTCTCACTTCAAGTATTATCCTAAAATATTTAAATAATTGTGCTAGAAATCAGGGATTCCAAAGAATGAAGCATAATAAATCTTTCCATCTTAAATACTATGAACTTTCAAACAATTTAAAATTTTAAAGATATAGGTACAATAAGTGATTTTCAAAATATATTTATATTTGGGTATGCCCAAATATCAAATTTGAGGAGCATCAAAATAGATATTTTAGCTTGCAAATTAAAAATATATAATTTTCATTATTTACATGCATTACTCACTTCATTCTGTTTCATTTATTTTTCTCTACATGTTTTCACTCACTTTTCAAAATCTTAAGAGTTTTTAAGATGCATTTTTCTTTACATAGTTGGTCTTTTATTTATTTATTTATTTATTTATTTATTTATTTATTTTTTGGTTTTTGGGTCACACCCGGCAGTGCTCAAGTTCTTTAGAATTTTTCGAAATTCATGAGGCAAATAACTAAAATTCACATTACAGATATATTAAAAAAGGAAAATCACATTTGCCATGCTACGTGCTCTCGGGTTTAAGCTCATAATCATATAAAATTAAAGCTAGATTAAAAACAAAAGTAATTAAAATATATTATATACTTTAAGTTAATAAGAAGTTTAATTATACTTGTATTTTTTTAAGAAAACAGTACATATTTCTAATACCTGAATATTTACACAAAAATTTGAAATAAAAAGTTTTCTAGAAGATCTCATAACAATAAGAATAGTATTTGAGGAGACAAAGCTGTGGTGCAGTGGTAAAGCATTTTCTTGGGTACCCTAATCTCGAATGGAGCAAGGTTTAATCCCCCAGATGGTCCACCCAAGCCAGGAGCGATTTCTGAGTGCATAGACAGGAGTAAATCCTGAGTATCACCAGTGTGACTACAAAAGAAACAAAGACTTATTTGACTTTTTTTTGCATTGTATTAAGCTTTTGTGAAATCAACATTCATTTTATTATACTTTTAAAGTTGGTGTCTTCTTTTTTTTAATTAAATATATTTTTTATTTAAGTAACATGATCATAGTTGGGTTACAGTCACAAACAGAACACCCCCTTCAGCAGTGTAACATATCCCTTCTCCCTTCCCATCCCCTGCCTGTATTCAAGACAGGCATTCTACTACAGTTATTTGTTTTTAAGTTCAGTAAATTGTATTATTTTTCCTTAAAGGATAAGAGTAAAAAAATATAGTAAATGTGTGATAGTGGCAATCGCTGTTGTTTGCATAGGTCCAGAAAAATGGGAAAAATGGAAAAAAAATCCTTGACCTAATTACAAAAAGGCCTCACCCCAGAAGTTTATTGGCATAAGACCAACTCTGGGTTCCAGTCATACCAGTCTGTCCAACCCGAGTCATTCTCCGTGGTCCCGGTGAAACTTTTTCACACATTAGCTATTGTTGGTATCAGATTCTTATATTTAAAGATTCTGGATTCTGTGCCTTTCTTTCATCAATGTCAGGCTGATGTGGAGCAACCTCTAGTTTCAGCAAACCAGTAAATGTAGAGTGATCTGCCCTGCAAGCAGGCTGTTGCTGAGTCATCTGGGGAGTAAGACAATGCCAAAGCAGTGGTAGGTCTTTCCTGGTAGAGGCTTGGATCCTGGTAATGTTATAGACAATTGTGGTTATTTCCATAGATGGTATTCATTGTTCAGTTGTGTGTGGGCAATGCCCATTCTTCTAAGGCTTAAGCCAATGTTCAGGGTATAAGGCCTAATTGCTTTACCAAATTTGTGTTCCAATCTCTATTAGGTAAGAACTTATTTGCATATGTATTATTTTCCCATTTTAATGTACCTATGCAAAAGAGAAGCAATGCCACAAGATATTGTTGGTGCATCTGGGGGCCAACAAATAAAGTCCAACATTCCCCGTAATTTGGTTCAAACATGAAATCTATACAGAGATACTCTTCTACCAATATTGCTTATAAAACAGATCTCAAAGGGGGTTAAAATCAAACAATCAAATAGCAAAATCAGTGGGCAAAATTGTCACTATATGAGGATGATCGAAATGAGTTATAGATGTTAAGGAAATACATCTTATATATACAAAGGAGATACACCTGTCCCTTTTATGTTTTAGAAATAGTCAAGAGGGAAGGTGTTGTTTTTCAGACAACCACTTTGGTCTGTGATTTGGACAAATGAAGAGCACATGGAGCCATGTCCTCCCTGTGTTGCCTGTTAAAGCCTCCAACTCCCCAACAGTCATTTGCTTTCTAATTGCTGAAAGTTGCAAGTTCACCAGTCCCCTCCCAGCCTCTTGCTGGAACTAGGAAGCCTGGGGTCTCTTTTAAATTGCTCCTCGCTGGAACCCACTTGCTGGCATCCTCAGCAGGTGTCCAGGAATAGCCCTGGAGACCGGGAGGAAGGAGAGAGAAGGCTGTTGGGGGGCAGCCGAGGCTGCATCTTCCCATTAGGTTGGCCAAAAAGTCTACAGCGTGGCGCCATGCATCCACATGCTGCCTGCTGAAGCTTCAGACTCCACCCAAAAAATTACTGTGAAAGATATATAATCCACCTTGGCCAAAACAAAAATCATTAGTACAGAAAAATGGTTAAATATGGGTTAACAGGAGGTGGGAGTGAGGAAGTAAAGGAATAAAATAAGCTCCTGGATGGCTTTCAGATCATGACAAACAGATAAAACACAATGATATCCAAATATTTGTCAATATGTTTACAATGGACAGGTTTAGAAGGAAACTTCCCTGGTAATTCCTGAAGCCAGAACCTACTGTGCTGCTACTCCCATCTCGCTGGCTTGCCCAAGGCTTGTGGCTCAGGGGAGTTATAGAGGAAGGAGGTAGAGGGGTGCTGGGGTGACCCATGTCCCGCACCCCTTCCTAGACCTGGTTAAAGAAGCCTTTAAAAAAGGCCAAAAGAGGCCTTTGGCATGGTGGAGGGCTGCCAAACCCCATGCTGGCAGAACCTCCCGACTCCCAGACTAGAAAGAGATCCTTCCAGAGCTGGAAGGCCAGGTCTTCTTAAGTAGAAAACATCGACATTTGCAAAATAAGAACATGCATTTCACTAAGGCTTTTTGGATGTTGTCTTTCAATCACTTTTTATAAAGGAGAGACTATTTTAAAATAAAACAATCTCCCTATTTGCCTATAGGCTATCATTTGACACCTTAATATATTTCTTATATTATGACGAAAGAAAGAAGGGAAGAAGGGAAAAAGAAAGCAAGAAAGAGAGGAAGAAAGAAAGAGAGAAAGAAAGAGAGAAAGAAAGAAAGAAAGAAAGAAAAAGAAAGAAGAAAAATGAAAAATCCAGATTATAGTTATATATGTATAATTTTTGCTCATTTTGAGTATTAATTATTGGAGCTTTTAGAGTATTAAAAACTTCCACTCTAAAATGAATAGTCTTCAGAAAAAGAATTCTTTAAAAAAGTTGGATCTTCAAAAATTAAATGTTTGAATCCTTTATTATAGATCTATTTTCTTATTTACTTTTTTGGGCCACACCCGGTGACACTCAGGGGTTACTCCTGGCTATGCACTCAGAAGTTGCTCCTGGCTTGGGGGACCATATGGGAACCGGGGGATTGAACCACGGTCCGTCCTAGGCTAGCACAGGCAAGGCAGGCACCTTTCCTCCAGTGCCACCGCCCCACCCAGATTTATTTAAATTCAACTTAGAGATTCATTCAACATAGTTTCTAACTTGGGTATAAAATTAGTATATATTAAATAATAATTTTATGAGTTATTTAGATATAACAGCTTTGAGAACCACTGCAATAATTGCTCGATGCTAACCAATACACAATACAAAATTAATATTTTAAATTATCTTAATATAGTTAGCTCTGAAAATATAACATTCTTAAAATGTTTGGAAACTATGAATATAACTTTCATATGCTAATTAATATTTCCTTCTATCAAAGTCATATATTGGAAACTATAATACTGAGTGAAATAAGTCAGAGGGAGAGAGAGACACACAGAATAGTTTCGCTTATCTATTTTTTATAATTACTTTATTATATTTTTTTATTTTGGGGGGGTCACACCCAGCAGTGCTCAGGGGTCATTCCTGGCTCCAGGCTCAGAAATTACCCCTGGCAGGCACGGGGACCATATGGGATGCCAGGATTCAAACCACAGTCCTTCTGTATGAAAGGCAAACACCTTACATCCATGCTATCTCTCTGGCCTATCTATGGTTTTTAAGAAAAATAAAAGACATTATTTTAATAATACCCAGAGATGAGGGCCAGAAAGACCAACTCATGATATGAAGCTCACCTCAAGGAGGGGTAAGTGCAGTTAGAACATGAACAACTACCATGACAATGTTAATGAGTGAGAGAAGTAGAATACCTGTGTTGAAAACAGGCAGGGTGTGTGGGTGGAAGGATATAGGATGAATTGGTGGTGGGAATGTTGCACTGATGAAGGGGGGTGTTCTTCTTGTGACAAAATCCAACTACAGTCATGTTTGTAGTCACGGTGTTTAAATAAAGATAAAAAAACAAATCAACAACTACATAAAACAACAACACAACACAAAATACAAAGCCATATATTGCATTGTGACATAAATTCTTGTAAATGTTCCAAGTTAGGTTTGTCCTATATTCTATATTCAAACATCAGTTTGTTTAGTGTGTTCACATCATCGAATACTAAGTGAGCTCAGGTTGAAGTGTGGTTTGTGTGGGTTTGAATAGCACCATACTTGACTGTTCAATTTATCTAACAGCATTTGAAAAAAACTTCACTTGTTGGGGCCTTGAGATAAACTTAAGTCTAGTGAACTTTCTGTTTAAGTAGAACCAAAAAATGTTGTGGGTCTTGTTTCTACTCTTAATCTATTAGATCTTATATAGGTTTATTAATTTCTCCAGGATATCTCTCATTAACAAAGTCATTGCACAGTCTTAGGAATTCAGATTTACATAAAAGTCGTAATGTTTTATGGCACATTAACGGTTTAGAATGTGTTCTCAAGATTTAATGTACTTCAGCATCATCTGGGAGACCTGGAAAACAGTCCAGCAGACATAAAGTGTCCACATAAGATGTACCATATATGATCCTCAAAGCACCACCAGGAGTGTTGCTTACTGTTGGTTTCCTGCTTTGAACACTGCTGTGTGTGGCCCAGAATAAAAATAATCTGGGGAGCTATTTAAATGTCTATTTCAGAGACATCCATTTGCCATCATTTAGTAGATTGGACACTATTGATTTTCATTGGGAATGTCTTTCTTGCCCTCTGATATTGTTTTATAGTGATCTGTACAACATAGAATTTGAAACTAGGCATAAATTGATGATTTTTTGTTACTTCATCTCACAAATAAAAGTTTAATTATACAACAAGAACTGACTTGGAGATTTTGAATTAACTGAGCTCTTTAGGAGTGTTTCCTCTAACAAAGGAACAGCTTTTAAAGACGGTTATTTTCCTGCAATTTGTTACTGTTTTCCCTCCTGATAATATATTTTACAGGGCACTTGAAATAGAACTTACAGTAGAGAATGAATAAATTATGAAATTGTTCTAATCTATACAGATACTAGAAGGTCATAGCCTCTGGGAAATGTGTTTTATATTTATATTGTCATATCACATTTTTAATTAGGATCTAACTTTCATTTTCTTAAATGTGATTCATAACCTTCTCAATGCACTTGCTCTATGTATGGACTTGTGTTTATATTTAATTTTCTTTATATTAATGTTATTATTTTCAACAGAATATTGAATATTTGAAAATGGTAGAGAGGGTTATATGTACATATTTCCTATCAAAAGATGAACACACATGCCACCAAATAGTTACATTATTCACATTCTTTAGTTTGGTAGTGCTTATTTAAAAATGTTACTTTTACCTCCATAAATTTTCAGTGGTAAAGTCAAACAAATGAGCATAATAAAGTCGATAAAAATTTAACTCCATAAAAAGATGGCTTCATCCTCTATGTTAATTTTAAACCTGTGTCAAAAATTACTTAATTTGGGGCCAGAGTGGTGGTGCAAGCAGTAGGCATTGGCCTTGCGTAGCTAACCTAGAACGGACCACGGTTCAATCCCCTACATCCGGCATCCCATATGGTTTCCCAGGTCAGGATTGATTTCTGTCACATAGCCAGGAGTAACCCCTGAGGGTCATCAAGTGTGGTCCAAAAAAAGAAAAAAAATTATTTGATTTGAAAAATACTGCTTCCAATACATTTAGGATTTGATTGTTTAGTACAATTTTTGATATATAATATCAAAATATCAATATAATATAATCTCATTTTGACATAAGCTATAAATTGACAAAGTGCAAAACTTAATGACTTTTTAAACTTAAGACATAGACTTTACTGACTTTATAATTATGAAATCCACATTGTGATGAGGCATATGTTACCTGTGACCTAAGCACTGGACTAAAACTCATGCAACATCCCCATTTTCTTGCTGCCACTTTCTAGTTTGGGTTTTATTTTGTCTTTTTTTTTTTTTTGGTGGTGGTGGTGGTGATGATTTTTTTTTCTTGCGTCACACTTGGCCCCACTCAAGGGCTACTCCTGACTCTGCGCTCAGAAGTCACTCCTGGCAGGCTCGGAAGATCGTATGGGGTGCTGGGATTCCATCCAGGGCCAGTTGTGCTGGGCCCGGTGCAAAGCAAATGCCTTACGGCTGTGCTATCTCTCTGGCCCCATAGTTGCTAGTTTTAATGTAAAACACAAGTAGTAATTCACTGTAAAATCTTAGTAATGACATTAGCCTTCTATCCCACAAGAATGTTGTGGGGAATAAAATAGAATATTTTGTGAAAGTACTTAATATTTTGCCATGACTAGTAAATATTTTTCCTAGCAAACACATTTAAACAAGTACTTAGTATTTCAATTTGAATCTTCCTAGTAAATGTATAACTTTAATCCACGTGCACTCTATTAGTTGTAGGCAAAGGGAAAAGGGAAATTTCTTTTTATTTTGAGAAATTTTGTACAAAAAGTAAAATCTGATGTACCTCACAAGAAAGTAAAAGATTTGAAGAGAAGGGAAGCAAAATTATCAATTTAGTTGAAGTCAAAATAAATATTTGCTAGTAAAAACATTGTTATGTTACCTTTAAGATAGATATTGAGTCAAAGAAAATATGGATGTGATTTGGTTAAACATATAAATCTCTTCAATTTTCATTCATAGAAATGTATTATTTATTGGAGAAAATAAAAATATTTGTGCATACATGTGAATGTCTATTAGCAAATTTTGGCTTAGGAGCACAGAAAAGGAAGTGGCAAGGAGGAGATACATAAAACTTTGTGTTATATGTGTATATGCTTCTGTACAAATAGAACCATAAAAGTGTTGAGGAATCTACAAGCTTTAAAAATGCTTTTAATTTTGAAATGTGAAAGTACTTGAAACAGTGCATTTTTATGGTCTTACATTAATTCATTGTATAAACAAATCACAACCAAGTTGAAGATCAGTGTTAAATATTATTGAAGTTTTGTATCTTTTGAAATAAATAATACCATTTTAGATCTTTAACAAAAGAGTCATGTTCCTTTTCAGGTTGATTCATTTAGCATGGTAATTATCTTTATGTAATTTGACTGAAATTGAATTAATTTTGTACTTATGTAAGAACTATTTGCAAGTCCAAATTTTATTATTGCTGTATTTTTTTCATAGTTTCAAATGTGCAAGAAGTGTAATTGATTTAGCAATTATCTGGGTTTTAAAATCAAAATCAATAGATATTAAAAACGTTATTAAAATGTCTGCATTGTTTAAAACTTCTTCAGCTATAGAAACATGTATAGGTTTCCATTTATTACAAAGTCACTGACTACTTAATCTTTATTTTTGTTTTGATTTGTATCTGGGCCACACCTGGCAGTGCACAGATCTTACTTCTGATTTGAATTCAAAGACACTCCTGGCATAACTTGGGGACCATTTGGAATACAGAGAATCAAAACCTTGACTGCCTGCAAACAAGGTCTCTACCCACTGTACTATCCCTCCAGTCCCAATTTAATATTTTTAATAGAAACTTTAGAATTGGTGAAGCTGAAAACTGAATATATATTACCAAAAAATGTGTTCACAAAACCTGCTGATTATTTTCAATAAATAAACATCAGCTTCTGTGAAATAAAGTTTTAGTCAATATTTTACAATATTATTACAAAATTTTATATTTTTACATTTTTAAAAATGTTTTACAAATTTATACACTATGGATACTAAGGTATTTAAGGTTTTTGTTTCAAAATCAAAATGTTTCGTTTAACTTGTCCTGTTTTGAACTTCTCTGTTAATGAAACTCTTATGCCTTTATTTTTCATTTTCTTGTCTTCAATACATTCAGAGAAATATATTCTAAAAGTAATAACACATATTTTTAAATCACTTCAAAAATCTTTTATTTAAGTGCTATAATGTTGGAAAACTCACAAATGGAAAAAAAGCAGAGCATTTTATTGGAGCTAAATTTAATCTAGTGATTTTATATTTCTTGTCAATTTTTCAGTTAATTTCTACAAATGAGTGAGATACATTTAACATGGATTGGAATTATCTTGTTAGAAGAAATATTTAAAATGTCATTTTAATTTTTTATTTTATTATTTTTTAAAATTTATTTTATTGATCTTATTATTTTTCAAAGTTGGATTTCAGACATACAGTGAATCATGGTTACTCCCATGACCAGTGTAGAGCTCCCTAGACCAATGTTCCCAGAGTGTATCCTATATCATCAAACCTTGACCCCTTGGTCTTCCAGTATGACAATTCTTTTGTAAGTTTAGATTGTTATAGTTGGTGTGTATTGAATTTATTGTTAACATTGGGTTGGATATTTAGTTCTGTCCTTTTCTTTCTCCACCTATGCACCTGGATCCTGGCTTCTGGTCCCATCCTTTCTTTTCTCTTCTTTTTTCCTTCTTAATTTTATAGAATAATGCAGAAATATCAGGTGAAACAAAATAATTTTTGTCCCAAGGTTCTATGAAAAAGGTGGAAACCCCTATTTAAAAGATAAAAAAGGGGTGGTAGTTTTTTCATAGGTACTCGAAAAGTTGGGGAAAGGAAAAACCTTGGACTTAAAAGCAGTGTGTCCCTAGCCATGAAGCATCCTGCCATAAGACCATCTACAGACTCCAGATATACTAAGTTGTCTAACCCCAATGTTTTTCTTCATTGCCTCAGAAATATTTCTTCTCAATTACTGCTGTCACAGTCATGCTTCTAAAATTAGAGATCTTGGTTTTTGAGAAGACCTTATGTCAAAGTCAGGGTTCATGGAGTGTCTTCTGGTTTTATCTCACGTTATTTGGTGAAACAGGGAAACCTGCCCTGAAAGCAAGTTGTTGTTGTTTCCAAATTGCCAGGGTGTCAGATGAACCCACCTGGAGCAAGTCGATGCCAGAATAGCATTAGGGTCTTCCCCAGTAGAAATTCGAATCTTGGTGCTGGTGCAGAAAACCACACCAGTTCCAAAGATTGGATCCAAGGTTTGGGTGTGAACAGCTGATGCCTGAATGACTAAAATCAAGTCATTATTAGAAATATTCAGGGTGGGACCAGAGATATAGATTGGAGGTAAGTGTTTGCCTTGCATGCAGAAGATCAGAGGTTCAAATCCTGGCATCCCATATGGTCCCCCGAGCCTGCCAGGAGCAATTTCTGTGCTTGGAGTCAAGAATAACCCCTGAGCGCTGCCGGGTGTAACCCAAAAACCAAAAACCAAAACAAAAACAAAAAAAAATGAAATGTTCAGGGTAAAAGCCCCTCCCCCTGCAATATAAAATTTGAGTTCCTATTTTTATTAAATAAGAATTTCTTTCTATATGTAAGATTTCCCCATTTAATAAGAAGCATTGTCACATGATACTTCTGGTGCATATGAATATAAAAATAACAAGCTAAACAATCCCTAGAACCTGATTCTAACATGAACTCAAAACCCGAGAGAAACTTATCTACTAGAATTTCTTAGTAAATGAATCCAAAAAATGGATGGGAATAACTACGTCTACCGAAGGAAATATACAATAAGAATTAAACCTATTAAGGAAATACATCTAAAGAAACGTACAAAGAAAAAAATATATCCCCTTTTAGTTTCTTGAAGTAATTTTGGGGGAGAGATAAAAACTGAAGCACAGCTTCAGCCTGCGACATGGTCTTGTGGAATCTGAAAAACAATTCGCAGCGGTCATGGATCAGCAAATGTCCTCGAGCTGATGATTTCTCAAAAGCTGAATCCAGTAGCAAGCAACAATCCACAGTGAAGAGAAATGGGAGAAAAGGGGCCACCGAGAGCAAAGCAGCAGCAGCAGTGACAGCAGCTTCTTCCTGGGCCAAGACAAGGCGAGCATAACTTACATTTTCAATACTTTTCGGTATAGATTTAGGTTGGCATTTTTAATCTCTTAATTGTTGCTGCATTTATTTTAAATTATTTTATTTTAACATTTTATTTGGACTCTAAAAAGTTTTGTGTAGGTTATCAATATGTTGAAAATTAAGTGAAATAAAATGTTACAAAAGATTATGAGTAAATTTCACAAATATTCTAAAATTCTAAATTTTCAAAAAATTCACATATATTCTAATTCTATTTCTTGAGAACAGAAACTTATTTTTCCAAATAGAGATTCAGATAGTAACAATAGAATTATAACTATATATTATAGCACTACTTATGAAAATTGAGCAATTAGTTTTGATATTATTTGAAAAGATTAAACTGATAAAATATCCTTGCTTTAATTCATATTATTTATATACCAATTCATCTCTTGCACTAGGAGACTTAAATATGTGAAAAATAAAAGTAAGACTTTAGGAATTTGCCTAAGAAATGTAAATGTGTAATTTTTTTTTAACAAAAATGTACCTACCATGTAGGTTGTTCCGCATACTAAGGAAGTATTTCAACAACTACTCTTTATTTGATGCTTAAATCCTTAGAAATTTTTTATCCCTTTTTATAAAAATTGTAGAAAAAATTCTCCAGAGATTATGACACATTAAGGTTCAGAGCAACAATAGAGTGAGTGAAACTCCTGTCTTGCA
>PVKC010003023.1:0-40646 GCA_004027635.1 Crocidura indochinensis | reverse complement strand
ACACATTGAAAAAAAAAACCTTGGAGGCCAGAGCGGTGGTGCAGTGATAGGGCATTTGACTTGCACGTAGCTGAGCAAGGATAGAAAGCAGTTCCATCCCCCTGCGTCCCATATGGCCACTCAAGCCAGGAGCAATTTCTGAGCGCATAGCCAGGAGCAACCCTGAGTGTCACTAAACCCCAAAACAAATAAACAAACAAAAGAAAATTCTAGGTGTAAAATGGAATTTGGTGAATATCAAAAGATGAAAGACCTGTGGAATACCTGTTGATGAGTAGAATAGGGAGAAGTTTTGAGTGAGAAACAGCTATTATGGTAAAAAACAAACAAACAAATAAACAAACAAAAAATCAAGAAAAGGTATCTGGGGCCGAAGTGGTGGTACAAGCTGTAAGGCATCTGCCTTGCCAGCCCTAGCCTAGGAAGGACCACAGTTCAATTCCCTGGCATATGGATATGGTCCCAGGAGTAATTTCTGAGCACATAGCCATGAGTAACCCTTAAGTGTCAACAGGTTTGGCCCAAAAACAACAGCCACCAAAAAAATAAAAAAATAAAATAAAAAATAAAAATAAAGAAAAGGTATCTAGGCAAAAATATTCAAGGGCGAACGTGTCCTCCCTCATTCATCTGTAAGTTTTTGATGACAGCATTTAATATTCTTCACAACAAAAAAATAATGTGTCTGTCCAGAAAATATTTTTATACATGTAAAGAATTATTGAGTCTTTTAAATAGTGCAGGTGTTGAAATTTTCAGTGGAAGGGCTGTGGTCTCCACGGTGGTGTGATGGAGATGAGGAGTTTATCAAAAAGTAAATCTGAATTGCTTCAAGAGTATTTTAGACAGGTGAAGATGCAGAGAAGGGATATTACCTGTACTGGAAGACCCCAGGGAAATTCACTTTAAGGAAAGAAAGAGATTTTGATTAAGCAAAAAAGAAGAAAACCAAGAAATTTTCAATGGAAAACTCATTGGATATATATAAAGGAATCTTTTTGACATTTATTCTTTTTGAATAAATGTCATCAATTCTTATTATGTTCATTGATACTGGAAAACAGTGAAAGAGAGAGAAAAGCAAAGCCTGGGAGATCTTATAGAATTGAGAACAAAAGGAAAATCTTAATATCTAAACTTTGAAGGATGTACTGTTATATTCTGTATATGTATATATAATTAAGACATAGAAATAGACACTAGAACAGGAACAATAGAACAGTGAGTAAAATGCGTGCCCTATATAAGGCCAACTTAATTCAATCCCTCATATTTTGAACCCACAGGAGTGATTCCTGAGTGCAGAGTCAGGAATAATCCCTGAACATTTTGAGGAGTGGCAAAAATAAAGATCTGAGGTACTATTATCACTTAATTTCAATCAGTGCTAATATTTTTAAATGGAATTGTTGCCTTCAGCTCCCTGAACTAATAATATTCCTGTGATAACAAATTCCCAGAAATAAACTCAGGACCTCATCCAGGTATGCCATAAACTCTACCTTTATGTTATAGTCTAGGTCTAAGGAGTCAATTTAGACTATCTGGTATGATGAAAAGGTTAGCAACAGTATATATTTTAAGAATGAGGTATATGTGTATGAATTCATTTTTTAAAGTGAATTATTATACACTCTGTTAAGGAATAAATTATAACTATATAGATACTCACCAAAAGCCGGTTTTTGACAGTGCTAAATTCTATAGCAATGTACTATATGTTTATAATCTGTACCGCCTTGTAGGGAGCAAGCATACCTTACTACTCTTTTTCTGGAAGATGATAGACTTTGAATCTCTTGCTAAGGTGAGTAAAGAGACTACAGATTTAGTTACTGGTATGATAGTTTACATATTTTAATGGACTATTAGAATTCAAACATGGGTGTACTAGCCCAATAAATTCTGTAGCTTTTCCTAGAATGGATGAACCAATATACAAATGCTTGTAGTTTGTTCACATTTTAGTACCTAAAAGTGTTTTGTGTAATATTTTTAGGCATATCCAGAAATATTTTCTCTAAATAAATTGTCATAATTAGTAATTTTTAAACTACAAGGACTCTAAAATTTCAGAAATTATCAAATGAAATAAGACAAGTTTTAGTAGAGGTAAATAATACTATAGACACAAAAATTTAAACTATACAAATATTGAGTCAACCTTGGAGGAAATGGTTTGCATAGACTGTCCCTGTCATGAGTCACTCTCAGGGGTGGTGAACAGGATTTTTACCCTCATTCAAAATGGCAAAATGCAATATGTGTTTAATATTAATTGTTAAAATTATATGCTTTTGTGTGAGTTTTTGTCTGTTTTGACAGGTCACTGTGTGGTGTGGCTCTCTGACTCTCACAGTTTAAAATTTTGGCTCTTTGTGTTGAACTTGTTCACCACTCTTGCTCTATATGATTCTACATGTACCATTTCTTCCCTTTCATTAGTTAAATTTTACTTCTATGTTCAATAACGCTTTGATCTAAATGTTCTCAATTGAATATCTCTGATCTTGTGCTTTCTGTAAAATTGTGATGCATCATCAGAAGAACTTTTTGTCAGTGTATGATTGGCCATGAAAATTCACCATGTAGCTCAAGCCAAAATTGCACTTAGTATTGCATGGGGTTTTGGCTGATTTCCTTTCTGTTTCCTTCATTAAGCAAGTGCCATCAAGGCCAGCAGTCCCCATATTATGTGTCCATAGAAGAGCCAGGCCAGATGGGAACTGCATGAAAGCTACCAGTTATCTTGCTAATTGTGCCAGCTAGAACCAGTTGTATTGCATTAGAAAATGTGGGCTCCAACAACTTCGCTGTTCACACTCAATTAACAGTGAGCTGGAGAATGGGAAACTCAAGCAAGGGGTCCATGTGCTTAGGCAAGTGACAGCTGCTTCCTTATCAAGCATTTAATATCTATTTTCATGTTCCTCAATAAACTGTACAATAATGCATCATTTCTGCAAGAATCACTTAGATGTCCTGTCTCTGGATCTAACATTTAATAATTTTGAGAAGCTTCACATTGAGAGAGCTCAGTGGTTTTCCTCCACTTGCTAAGTTTCATTTTAACAAGTATAATGAGTTCACTGCACAAGCAAACCACGAATTGTTGACATATTTTAGAAGAGAAGAAGAAATCAGTAGAGAATAGAGAAAAATAAAATAAATCAGGAAGAAAGACAACAATTATCATATTTATCATAAACGAAGGAAACAAAACATCAAAACTAATGAAGACTCAAGCGTGTCATTTGTACATCTTCTGAGATAAAAATAGCTTTAAACAGCAAACTCACTTCACTGGCATTTCTTGTTCCACTGTCTGACTGTCACAGATGATGCCGAATTTTTCTTTCTGACTGATCTTCGAGCTGAAGGTAATGTGACAGCAGGAACATTACAATTAGTATGCAAATACCTATCCCCTGTGTTACAGATTGGCATACTTTAAATCATGCTATTCTCAGCTCTTTTATTATTTCCCTCCCATTTTGTTGTTAACTTTTCACTGGTCAAAACACTTAAACTTCTTCTAAATAACAAATAAATCCGGGAATAAACGTGACATTTTTTGCAAGTCCATGACAGAACAGAAATCAATTTTATTTGGAAGTGTGGTTTCTAAAATTCATCAACCGCTCTAGCACCTGGCACGGTTGCGATTTTTCACACGTGGTTCAGGAATTCAGAAAAAAAGTAAAAGAAATACATATCTCATTTACATTCACCTTAAGAAAATAAACTGCTTGAAAGATGCTTTTCTTGGTTTCATTTTTAGAAAGGAAGGTAATTTATACTTTTAATGCTCTTTCTTTTTGCCAGGCAGGCAGCTTCATGGGGTTGATCTCTGAAACAGGGCTCTGGAGACTTGTGGAAGTGGAGGGGACTTTTCCTTGAGGTTCTCAATGAATTACCTCAGTGTGAGGGCCTATGATTCAGTGCTCCTGGGAGCCACAGATTGTCCAGCAGTGCTTAGGGACTTCTAGGATTACAGTGTGCAGTGCTTGAAAGTCTTCAGGTCTACACCCAGCAATGTTCATTTGCCCTGTGGTACCAAGGATCAAACCAGGGTCATCTGCATGTAAGACATGTGACTTAACCCTTAACCATTGCTCGGGTCTCTAATATAATTTCTTATACCACTATAAATTTTTAATTTTTGCAATTTTACCCAGCAATTAAAATATTCTAACATAAAATATTTCATCTTGGGGAAAACTTTTGTACTTTTTTTTTAACTTGCTAACATAATTTTCTATTTTTCTTTTAACCACCAGCCTCATGAAATTGCATGCCAGTATTTTTTTTTATGAAGTGCCCATTTTAAAAGTAATAAAGCTTGAATATATTCATTAAAATAGAAACTGGTGAGACAGCAAAACTGGCAAAGTACTAGCCTTGTATCACGTGATCCAGGTTTGATCCTGGTATCCCATAAGTTTCCTGAGCTCTACCAACAATGATCCCTAAGCAAAGCCAGGAGTAAGCCCTGAACACCACTGGGTGTAGCAAAACAAACAAAAGCAAACCCAAACCCCCAAACAAAAGACTTCTTTTGATATTTTTATTAAGTCAAAGCTTGATACCTGTGACTAACCCCATGCTTTATTCAATTTTTTGGTCTGTAGGCTAGAATTCTCTGTTAGTACAAGCTCTAGCGATATATTTTTAGGACCATTCTTGTAAATTAAACATGCCCCCCCCCCCCAATGTGTGATTTTCATTTGGATGAAAGAAGAGTCAGAAGTTAGGCACTCCCTGACTTGGCATTGAAGATTCATTGAGTTGATGGATTGAAATGCCAGAGGGGACCTACTATGCATATGGCCTTGGGCTAATGAGAGCAGCAGAAGTAGAGGAGATGACCTAAAAAGTCAATACATCATTAAGAAGGGATGTCATCAATTAACTTGTATCATTTTGTTAATTCAAGCACCATTAAGTAATGTTCTTATGATAGGCAAAAACTGTTTCATTAAACATATTTAGGCGCTTATGTTTTGCCGAGGGGTGACAATGAAGTACTAATTTTATTAAATATATTGGGACATAGAGCATTTTGGAAATACACACTGTCACAATTAAAAGACCTTCATCAAAAGCATGCTAAGTCTGTAGAAATGGGTTTCAGAAATCGGCTTATTTTACAATGAAGTTTTAAAACAGAAACTGAAATTTCTTTTTTGTTTCCATGCAGTTACCAGTTTGTTCTCCCTCATAAATCCTTCCTCTCTACACAATTAGCCTTTGTCAAGTACCCTCCGGACTGATTTGTTCAGGAAAAACTAAGAATTGGATTTTATTTGCCAAATGAAAATTCATCATAAGTGGGCAGGTACTTAAATAAGTTGTCTTTTTAGGCAGATGGAGTCTTTATTGTGTTTAATCCATCTTAACAAAAGATCCACCACATATAGGAACAATTGGGACAAGGGGACATCACTCTCAATTAGCCCAAGGAATTCAGGTGACATTATCAAGGCTTAAGACCACTGTAATGAAAATGGCCCCTAGTCATGCCCTGATGCCTAAACCTTAGAGTTACGGTTCCCTACATGACAAAGAGATCTTAATTGTCCTCTATTATCCTAGCAGAGTTCTTGTAATCTTAAAGTTTTCTGTGAGAGGTATTAGGAGGGCAAAAATCTGCTAGAGAATATGAGACCAGGAAAAAGAAGTTGAGGTAATAATGTGAGAGTGGGAAGTAGCCTCTGGAATCTGAAAAAGTAAACTAAAAAACAACTCTGAAAGCAACTCTTTCCTCAGAGCTTACAGAAGCGTCCTGCTCTGCAGACACATTGACCTGAACCCCGCCAGACTGGTTTCTGGACAACAAATTTGTTTTGTCATAAATCATTAAGTCTGTGGCAGTTTGTCATGGCAGTAGAAGGAAACAAATGCATCCAAGTAAAAACTGCAGTCTATTAAGCCTTGTTATATTTTATTTTATTTATTCAAGGTCATGTTTTTTATTACTTTATTTATTTATTTATTTATTTATTTATTTTTGTAATTTAGACATTCTGAATTTACAGTTATTTATGATTGGGTTTCAGGCCTACAATATTTCAACACTTAAAAGATGATAGAATGGGGGCCGGAAAGCTAGCTCAGCGGTGTTTGCCTTGCAAGCAGCAGATCCAGGACCTAAGGTGGTTGGTTCGAATCCCTGTGCCTGCCAGGAGCTATTTCTGAGCAGATAGCCAGGAATAACCCCAGAGCACCGCAGGGTGTGGCCCAAGAAACAAAAACCAGATTCAAAAAACAAAAACTCAAAAAAACCCCTAAAAGATGATAGAATGGAATAAAATATTTTTCCTGATAGCTATTAGCTTTGATCTCTCTTAGACATATTAGTACTGACATGGATATGGTACCTTCCTCACAAGATTTCTGTGTAGGACTTACAAAAATGTATTAGACCAAATTTTTTAAAATAGCACTACTTACATGCTTGTTTTATTTTCCTTCTTGTTTGATGTCCACAAACTACAGTTTGGATGAAGAATGGGTCTCTCAATATACAGTAATACTTATCTATAAACAAGGGAAATTTCTGTGCTGGGATATAACATTGATTCTACTATTTTTCAAAAATATTTCCATTATGGTAAGAAATCATAATTCCAGGACAAAGGAAAACCAAAATGTAACCATGCAGTATGAAGCTAGACATTTTGAGATTTAACATGGTGAAAGTATATGTGAAAGATTTGGAAGACTGTGAGTATAAAGGTAGATATGCAAAATTGTTTTAAATATTGTATAGAGGTCCAAGCATGGTATGATAGAGATTGGACAAGGAACAAAGTTAAATGCAGAGGAATTGAAATTGTGGAGAATGTACAGGTAATAGAGGGTCAGGCTACAGTTTTTAAATCAGATTGAAAGGGTGGTTTTCTTGGCAACAGCATAAGATAAGCAGGTTTGGGGAATTCAGTTAGTAAAATTTATGTAATGTTTACTAGACATGGTTTAATTAACTTCTTTCTGTCAAATGGTAATTAAAGGATTTTGATAGCCTACTGAGAGACAAAGAACTTTTGAATTTATATGAAATCTCTGTTAGCTTGAAAAAGTTATAAGAGAAATGCATTTAAATAAGAATTTAATTTTGATGCTTGCATATTTAAGTGAAAACATGCTGTGGTATATTGGTGCAATAAGACAAGTGTTCATATCTTTTAAATATATGTTAAATGATTGTGGGGTGCCTGGTGAAGAAGTTATGAAAGACTTCGGGGGGGGGAAACAGTGATAGTTAAAAGAATTGAATACTTCAAATGCATTAAAAAGTTTCTAAGCGTGTTTTCTCTGGTCATGTTTTGAGATAGATATCTTATTCCCATTTTATATATATAAAAAACAAAAACTCAGATAAAAGTAAGTTTTGGAGGTTTATTTTTATGTTTAATTAAATGTGGGTATATTATACCATGCTTATGCTCAGGGCTTACTCCTGGCTCTGTGCTCAGGAGTCACTTTTGGTAGGCTATATATATACCCATATATAGAGAGAGAGAGTGAGAGAGATATGTATATACATATATATACATTGATATACATCTCTCTCTATATATATATTGATTCTGGGTAACAAATTTAGGTCTGCAGCATGCAAAGACAAGTGCATTACCCACTGACTGTCTCTCTGGCCCTCCGAGAATTTAGCTTAAGATCAAGATTACATAGCTAGAAACTAGTGGGAAGAGATGAAGGATAAGTGATGATTGAAAACTTTGAATTGTTAAAGCTGAAAGTTACAGTTTAATGGGGGAGGGGAAAGCAAAGGAAAAATAGAGTAGAAAACTAAAGGGCTAAAGTTTTAATCAATAATATTTAAATACTTCAATAACTTCTGTATGTAGAGTCATTTACATGAAGTGTGAAAGCACATCACAGTAAGATTTGAAAAACAAAGATTGTAGAATGGTATGAAGTTTTAAGAATACTATTCTTAGTCTTTTGGGAAAAAATGATTGAGACTGTCAGAGGACTAAAGTTAAGGAGAATAAATAGGGTAAACAATAATTTATTTGTTGAATAAAATTTGCATTAATTAATTTTTATTCTAATTATAATCAGGAGGGAAATATTATGCTACAATTATTTTTCTTAGTTTATAGTAAACTTATAAAAAGTTTATTTGAGAACAGAATAATTTAAAATTGAAGTTTCTTCTTTAAAGAAATGCAAAAATTATAGTTTTCAATTCTGCTTTGCCTCAAGTAACTGCTATATGAGGTACAATTCATAAAGCAATGAGCCTGAGTTTTGTATGGCTCATAAATTATTTCTGAGAGCATTCTGAAGAAGTTTGAAATGTTTTGAGTAATGGCATCACCACTGAAATGTGTCTGATCCCATGAAGTGGCTGCTTAGAAATACAATGCTCATTTGGATGTTTAGTTCTTAGTGTGCTTGTTGACAAATCAGCTGCATTACTTGCTAGTCACATCTCAGGATTCTATATCCTAAATGCACTTTCTTTGTGTTGCCTTTGAATTCCAGCTCATTGGCAGAGAAACATCTGCCTCTGTCAAATGAAATATTTAGAAGTTCAGCAAGCAAAAATATCTCGCCAATAAAATGAAATTACCTATTAATGGTTAATTTACTTAAGTTAATTGGCACTAAGTTTGAATGGTACAAATGAAATAAATGAGATAAAATTTTCTAAATTAAATGACGGTCTATTTTTTCTTTATTTGTGAGGGTTAAAAGTATTTAATATAGGTTATATTATATATATTATATCTGTTCTTAACTTATTCCATTTGTTTTTTCTTTACTTTAGTAGAATTTTTGACAACAGAGAAGCAAACATTATGTTTGTATTTATGTAATTCCCCCTTGCCAGAGAACAAGCTCTGTACTCACAATATTAATAATTCATTTTGAGATCCTTCTTTGAAAGTGATTCCTAACAGTAGAGTTATTAGGATTTTTTCCTGCTGTGCAGACAGTGCTTGAGTTTGAACCCTTTTGCCTCTGCTTGCCAGGCAAGCTGGTATTTCAAGCCACTTGGCCATTTTCTAGTGAGCCATATTCTTCCTGAATAACCACTTAATTGATATTTTTTCCTCTGATATTTCAAATTTCTGTGTCACTGTTTTGTATCCACAGAATCAATTCAGCTTTCAGCATGAGCACCTTCCACAAAATCTCAGTCTGCTGAGAGATTTCAGTAATCATTGTAAAGTATATCTAAATAGAAAAGCAATGGGAAAGAATTGCTGATAAAATTAAGCGATATCATTAAACTATTTCTGTTAGAACATATTTGCAATTTTTCCTAAAATATGTTTTGTTTACTTGAATCTCAACAGAATAACCAAGGTTTGCTAAACATCTGTAAGTGTATATATATAATAATAAATACATATATATCCATATAACTTTTGATTATAAGTTTTTTTTGATGGAGAAGACAAAAAGCTCTGAAAAAATTATTCACTCTTAGAGCAAGTATCATTAATATATCAGGCTGGGTATTTAAGAATAATCAGCCATTTCGGTTTCTGACAGGCTGAATGAGTTTCTCTTAATTTGTAGATTATTGCTGGAAGAACTCTCTGCTCAACATTATAAAGAAGGCAGAAAGTCATCAAATGCGTGCACTGCCGGGAAACAGACAGTGGTGATGTCTGCCATTGAATTTATCACTCCTTGAATACTTAAGCTCTTTAATCTTCAGATGCCTGGTGCTTAGGCATGACTTATAGACTGGCTACAGGAAATTCTGAAATGTCACACACACATTAATTTTCAATCAATTGATTTTTAGGCAATATGTCTCCTACAAAATGATATTACATTAGGGGCTAAGCTGTGTACTATTGCAATAAACTTCATTTCCTGAAGAACAACAGCAAACAACTCTGGTGTTTCATTTGCTTACCCAGTAAGTCATAGTTCCATGTATGGCTACATAGTAAGGATTTTTCTAAAATACAGATTTTTGTTCTCTCAAAGTGACACAACCTGGTACCCTCTGAGTGTCCTCTTATTTCTTACCACTCTATTCTTGTCCATGATTTTTTTAAACTTGAAATTCTCTACCACTTTCGTTTTTCTTTGGGGGCTTTTGAAATGACTACAATGTACATAGTTTAAGAGTTGCCTCTTAGAAGCCTTTGATGTTCTCCAAAGAATTGTCCAATCACTTCTTTACCATTGATAGAACTACAGTACAGCTAATAATGTTTTCTACAGCAATTCTTTGAACTGTCTCAGTCCTTCTTCCATATCCAAGGCAGAGATATATTCTTATACTTCTTATAGCACATAACATTGTTCTTGCAGTGAAAAAGGTCCAGTGGGTATTTGTGAAAAGAACCAAATGAAATAAGTACAGTAGGAGGCCAATAAGTAAAACTCATCAATAACTTCTATAGGTAACGTAACTACCATACTTTGTTTTTATTATTCTATAAACTCTGTTTCTCATTACATATGGAAAGAAGCTATGTAAAAAAGCAGTTTCCTCTTCCTTTTGTTTCTTTCTTTGCAGCTAGTTTCTTGGTTAATTTCTAGAACAAGAATTCAGTCATTGCTTTAGTGGCTTTCAAGACCTATTTTTTCTTTAAATAACATTAAAGCTTCAAATTACATGCTTTATGTGCTATTATTGCATTTGTTATATATAAAGAGAAATCTGTCAAGCATTATTCTAATGGCTTATGTAATAAATCTTTTCATAAAAAATCGGAAAGAATAATATGAGATCATATCTTAATACAATTGTAAGTGTATATATGTGTTCATATATAAAATATAATCAAAGTATTTGAATGAAAACAAAAGGTGTTTTGCAAAGTCTTGATTTTTCTTTATTTATTTTTGATTATTTATTTTAAAAGGAATGTTATAATGCCAGGTCTGCCTGTTGGAAGAAGATAGAATGTGAGGAGAAGAGGTGTGGAACACATTTTGCAGATTTAACAAAGTGATTTCACATTCTACATATACCTTATTACATCACTTTTCTTAGTATCCTAAGAATGCATAGACATAAGTACCACATATTATTGTGTCTCTTCAAGATTTTGTAGCTCACACTTTGTTTCAACATCTCATCCATCTTCAACATCTGTCTTTTCATAATTATTGTTTGGAGAGGTGTCTGAATATTTTCACATATGTTCCAGTATAATTCAGATGTTACTTGTTCTCTTTATTTAATAAAATTTCTGAATTAGAAATAAGCAAATGTTTGGAAGCCTTTCACGATGCAAACATAAAAATAGTTTATTTTCATTGTTCTATAAAGGGATATCTGTACTTTCCAATGTAAAAAAATGTTAATTTTAAACTAAAATTGAATAACATTGGTAGAAACAAATTCATATGTCACATTCTATCTAGAGCAAAAATATAAAAGTACTACTTGTTTTCTCCTTTTTTAAGCATGGCAAACTGAAGCAGAGAATATGCATTGAGATTTTTTTTAGTTATGATTACACAACTAGTAAACTTTAAATAATAACTGGATCTTGAATTGAAATTAACTTCTAAGTCTAAATATTCCTGCCTCTACATTTTTGATGGGAAGTCCCCTGTTATAAAAGGCTTCCTAGATTAGAAAGGACATGTAGATCCAAAGACAATGTTATATTTACAGGAAGTCCATCTTTTTATAATCACAATGTGTCTAAGGAGCCATATGTTAAAGTAGTTCTCTTTCCCCCACAAGATTAATGATAGAATTTTGAGTTTAATTTAAGTGATTAAATGTTTTTTCTTTTGCATTTTAATACTTTGTATTTTATGAGAATCATAGATTCTCAGAAAATTGCACAAAATGAATGAAGAGGCAATCTTTCTTCACGCTTCCCTCTTGTATAATGTTAACATAATATCAAAATCATCAAGTTGACACTGGTGACATGTATATAATTCTGTCATTTGATCATACATATAGAATCATGTAAATGTCACTGAAATCATTACAGAGCATTATACTGTTGCCTCAACAATCTTTCATATTTACTGTTTATAGTTACTTCCTACATCTTTTCTAATCCTTGGAAGTTGAGTCTCTTTTTATCTTTATTTTTGTTATATTGATGATGTTATATAAATAAAATGAGGCCATATGTGAACTTTTGATATTGGATATTCCTATTTAGCATTCTTCCCTTGAGATCTCTCAAGGTTTTTATGATACTCATATGAAATATGTTGGCAATATTACACAGAATATTGCTAAGTCATTCACTGAAAAGGGACATTTTGCCTTTTAAAATTAGTTATCAAAGTATTACAAATAGAGTTTGTATGGCCATTATCTTCACATTTTGTGTGGACTTAACCTATATTTACCAGAAATAGAAGTCAAAGATTGTTATTATTGGGTCACTTGGAAAGTGCACATATATGTATGTAACATAGCTACATCTGTAACTACACACAAATTGGATAAGTATATACATTTTAAAAATATGTTAGATTATTTAGAGAAGTTACCCTTTATATTCCCATCTGTAATGCATGGAATTCAGTATTTTTTATATTTATCATTTTTTGTTTATTCTGTTTTGACCATTTTCTATCATTTAATCACTTCCTGTGCTATGGACAATACATGTGATATTGACGTGAATCAAATTTGGGGCCACACATATGCAAGGTACTTAATTTATACCATAAGCTAAATTTTTTTTACCTTTCACCAATTTCTGATTGAATCTCCCCTTATTTTTAGAATAATGTTGAGTTTTTAGAAATCTTTTTAGATGGAATGATTTATTTAGAAGCTATTTTATTTATATTACATTTATTTAGATATAAATATTATTACCCGGGAGCCGAGAGGTGGCGCAGGAGGTAAGGTGCCTGCTGCCTTGCCTGCGCTAGCCTAGGACGGACCATGGTTCTATCCCCCGGTTCCCATATGATCCCCCGTGCCTGCCAGGAGCAACTTCTGAGCGTATAGCCAGGAGTAACCCTTGAGCGTCACTGGGTGTGACCCAAAAAAAACAAAAACAAAAAAAAAAAATATATATATATATATTATTACCCAACAGTTTATAACATAACATGTTTTTTACAGAGAAAAAACCTTTTAAAGTTTAGTTTAGTATAATGTATTATTTTTGTTTTAATGTTATGAATATTGTCTGATATTATTTTCTGAGGTCTTAAACATTTCTCTAATTATATTCTAAAATGTAAATTTTATAGTTCATTTAAATGACACCAGTAGGATTAATTTATATATAAATGATGTTTATATCTAGGCTCATACTTTAACCTGTGTACATATAATTAGTATTTGGAAATAGAAATTTAGGTCAAAAATTGTTCACCAAAACATTTTCATAGTTTCACTTAATGGTTTGAAATCAAGAAACATATGGTTATTGAATAGCTGTTGAGTAAACAAGGGAATCGACAAGCAATTTTTAACATCCTTTCAAGAAATAAAATAAGCTCATTAACTATCAAAATATATATGATACAACAAAAGCAGCACTAATAAAAACCTATATCAGGAAATAATAAAAATCACAAGCAGAAACATTAGCTTTCTATTTTTTTTTGCAGGAATTTAAAAGCAGAAATTAAAGGTGAGAGAACTTACACCAGATATTACAGATATATTATGCAACACTAGAGTCCACTCTTTCTGCCACTATTTAGGGACCTAGATGAAATGAACAAGTTCTTAAAATAACACAATCTCCCTATACTGAATTAGAGCAAAATAGAATAACTGACCATACCACTCACAAGCAAGTTAATTGACACAGTGAGCAAAAGTCTCTTTAAAAAGTAGGTCCATATTCTAATGCCTTCTCTCATTAGTTCACCTAACCTATGTATGAACCAGTCCTTATTACTTTCAATCTCCTCCACAAAATTGAAAACATAATTCTTCCAAAAACTCTATGAGTCCCAAATTACCTTATTACCAAAAACAGACACAGAAATAATAACACACAAAAAGATAACTACAAACCAGTATTTCCAATGAACATAGATAAAAAGATATCAATGACATTCAACAAAATCTGAATAAAATATAGTGATACATTAAATGATCACATGTTATGAGCCAATGTGATTTATTATACATTTTTGCCAAGAATATGCTACTATGAAAATCAACACTAGTAAAGAAAATAATCAGAAAACATACAGAAAGCATATAGCAATATTCAACATTACTTTATGTTATAAATCCTCAACAAAATAGGCACAGAAGGAACATATATCAAGAGATCATATGTAACAAATCTATCACTAATAATGTATTCAGTGGTGAAAAACCAATATCTGAGTTTTTAAACATTAGACACTAGTATTGGAAATTCCAAGTAGGGGGATTAGTCAAGAATAATTTAAATTGGAAAAGAAATTAAGCTATTATTTTTTTAAGGCAATCATTATTTGCGGATGACTTGATATGCAAAGGAAGTGCTAAGAAATTCAGTAACTGAATCTTGGAAATAATAATTCAATAAAGTTTAGAGTAAAAATTATATGTAAAACCTGTTGCTTTTTTACATAAAAACAAATAACTAAAAGTGAGAAATTAAGAAAATCCCATTTACAAATGTATAAAATAATTTACTTGGGAGTAAATTTAATGCTATTAAAAACTATTGAATTACATTGAAATTTATGCCATGATACATAAACACATAAAATAGAAAGAAATTTTATCCTGTATATATAGAGTTTATTATGATACAGTAGCTAAGATTGTCAGATGGAGAAAGACTTCAATAAAATCTGAGAGGACCATGACAGCACAGTCACTTGCCTTGCATGTGATTGCTTATATCAACCTTAGTTTAATGCTCAAGTTTGAGTCTCACATAAGGTCTCCTAAGTACTGTTAGGGGTCATTTTTGAGCAGAGAGTCAGGATCACCAGGGACATAAAACAAATCCACTCCCCAAATTAAAAATAAAACATTGGTAAAACTGAATAGTCACATGAAAAATAATGAAATTGGAGCACTGTTTCATACCAAATACAGAAGTTAAGTGAATTAAAGAGTTAGATTTTAGGATCAAAACCATATTATATATAATGAAAGCATAAACAATAAACTAAAATGATCAGTTATAATGATATCTTAGGGGATTTGACTACAAAATCAGGAGCCAAAAGCTAAATTAATAAAACAGAATTCATCAAATTAGAAGCATTTACACAGTGAAAGACACTTCTTTTTAATAAGACATTTTATAAGACTTTTATAAGACTTCTACAAGAGAAAAATCTTAACTCTATTCATCTGACCAAGGACTAATATCTAAAATAAAGAAATGACAAATCAGAAACAAAATTAACTATCAAAATATTAACAGATTAATATTAATTTGATCAAAGAGACAGAGTTATAAAGTACCATTATAAGTTATTATCAATTATCAATTAGTATTATCATAGGCTATTGTTAATAACAATGATTATTATCAATTAACAATTATCAGTAGGAATGGAAATAAAATGGCAATGTCCTGAGCACATCCAGATATAACTAAAAGACAACAAAATCTAATAATGCTAAAGTACTAAATTATAATATTCCTCATTTATACATTTTGGGGATTCAGCTTTTTACAAAAATGTTCTACTTTCTAGCATGATATGATCTGTGCACCTAATAATGTGCTTGTTTCCACTACTTCTTTACAAGGCTATTATCATTTTTCTTGGATTCTCATTTTATGTCGCACTTAGCTTCATTTTCTCACATTGTGCTCTACCAGTCAGTAATGCCTATAGCCATCTCCTTATTAATGCTGCATACTATTTGGCACATTATTCTTTGTTTAAAAATTTAAAACTTGTAGAGAGTTTTGAAATACACCCGGAAATATTTGTTCAAGGCATATTCCTAATTTTGTGTTTAGAGATCCCTCCTAGCATGCAGTTGGAGACTATATATGGTGTCAGAGACAAAAACTGGGTCAGCTGCATGAACGATAAGTCCCTAACGTGCTCCCTCTGGCCCAATAAGGCATCCATTTAATAGCTGCTAAATCTGGTGAATTTGAAATATTTAATAATATCTATACTGTTTTATACACCTTGAAAGAGCTTGGCTGTTTCTAAAGATTTTCTTCTTTGAAGTAAATAACTGACTTTTCTGAAAAGAGCCATTGAAAAGTCATTTCAAGCAAATTTTAGCTTGTCTATTTTCTGTGACAATATTCTAAAGCAGAACTAATCAGAACTTATATCTGTTACATATAAAACTCTTTATTTAATTGTCTATGATTTTGGAGTTACGAAGGCATTTACATTATTTTTACTGTCATCATTCATCTGCTAAGAGAAAATAAGTGGTACAATGTAGATCCTTCTTGACTGCAAAGATACATAGGCACATCTAGTTGCTATTTTTAAAGAATATTATTTTTGAAAATATACTTTTGCCTATAATAAATAGAAATTGAATTAGAACATCTTTTACATGGTATTAATGTGTATGACAATAGAACTGTATCTTTGTATATACCTTTGTTTTCTAAAATTGAGAAAATAATATTTTATTTGCATATGGGACATAGATCACCTTGCTACTTAATTGGATTTTCCTGATCAAATTCAAAGCAACTCTTTTGCTTAATCTTGCCTTATTCGGTAACATATCAAAAGAAAAAACACACACGTGTTTAGTAATACCTTTTTGTGTCTTTCCCTTGTCCCATTTCAAAGTTACTAAGATAACTAGGATAAATTTTTCTATCCGTAGTTTTCAAGTATGAAAGTTCATTCACTTAAGGTCCTAGAACAATGTAGTAGAGTTGCAATAGGAGCAAATGCGTTACCAATAAATTAATTTTGTTTAGTTATCTTGGGAATGTCTAATTCGGTTTCTTTATATCTAAAATTCAGTAATCCTGGATACAATACAATTGGGTACATAATTACCAATTAATTAATGTGTTTAAAATGTATTAATGTGTTAATACTATGTATGTATTAATGTGTCTGAAAATATCTTTTGCTCTGTGTCATAACGTAGGAAGGAATATCATTCTTTTAAATTCATGCTTAATATATTTCTAATCTGAGTCCTATGAAAATTTACTCAGATTTGTTCACCCCTAGAGAAAATTTTATAATCATTCCTTATTTGGTCTTCTGTATAATAGTTTCGAGATAAATATTTGAATATTAAATGGTGATATCTTAATCTATACATGATAATAAATAATAATACAATATATTACTCTACTTTTATTCTCTACAGAATAACCTAAAAAGATTAATATGTTTTGCTCTCCTTGAATGTAGCTAGCCAAAAGTTCAATCTCTGGTATGCACCACCATGTGTGTGATTCCTGAGTACAGAACCAATTTTTTGCTTTGATTCCTAAAGTAATTTGGAATTTCTGTTGCTCCACATCCTGTTAGCATTACTTCAGTTTTCTATGTATTGGCCATATAAGAAGTAATATGTAGGGTGATAGTAAAGCAGGTACGGCACTTTCCTTGTATCTGATTGACCCAGGTTTAATTCTCCTGCATACCAAATGGGCCACCAAACTTTCCTTGAGTGATTTCTGTGCAAAGAGGCAGGAGTAAGCCCTGAGCACAACCTGGTTTGCCTTTCCTCCAAAAAAAGAGATAATGTGTGGCTTCTCATTATTTTCTTAATTTGCATTTTCCTGATGACCTTTAACATGGAGCACTTTACATTTGCTTATTTACAACCTCTATATTGGGTCAATGGGAAATCTTGCTCATTTTCTAAATGATATTGTTTATTTTGCTCTATTAATTTTTTGAGTTATTTAAATTTTTTCATAGCTCCTTTATCATGTGCCCTTTGGAAGTATTTTTATCCAGTGTGTAACCTACTTTCTAATTTTCTTGGAAAGTAGGTTTACATAGTTTTAAGAGTGGTTGATGTGGTTTTCATTATTGTAAATGAAGGAATATATCATTTTATCTCCATCCAACACTGAGATATTGACCGGAGTTTTCAGTTCCAATTATCATTGTCATAGTGGTCCATTCTCTGTCCTAATTGCTCTGTTCCACTGTTTGTGGCAAGCTTCCTATAATGGACTGTCCTCCTAGTTCTGCTCTCTATTGTTTCTGGATTATTATTATCATAGTATATTTTATTTTTCTTATAATTCATAAACGAGTGATATTATTTGTCTATTCATCTTTTTCTGTCTCATTTCACTCAGCATAATACTCTGCATATCCATCCATGTATAAGCAAATTTCATGACTTCATTTTTCCTAACAAGTACATAGTATTACATTGTGTAGATGTACCACAGTTTCTTTAGCCACTCATCTGTTTGGGCACTTAAATTGTTTCCAGATTCTTGTTACTATAACTAGTGTTGCTATGAGTATGGGAGTGCAGATGCCATTTTTATATTGTTTTTGTGTTTCTAAAGGATATCCCTAGAAGTGGTATTGCTGAATCATATAGGGGCTCAATTTCTAGGGTTTTTTTTTTTAAATATGCATTTGTTTTCCAAAAAGTCTGGACAAGTTGGCATTCTCACCAGAAGTGAAAGAGTTTTTTTTCTTCCTACATCCACAACAGCAATGATTGTTCTTGCTCTTTGTGATGTGTAAAGTAAAAAGAAAAGAAAACATAAACAAAAAAACAAAAAACAACTAACATTTAACCCCATCCAAAAATGGTGAGAATAAATGAACAGCCATTTTCTCAAAGAAGAAATACGGACGGCCAAAAGGCACATGAAAAATTGTTCCACATCACTGTTTTTCAGGGATATGTGAATCAAAAAAAAACAATGAGCTATTATTTCATCCACAGAGATTTGCACACATCACAAAGAGCAAGAACAACTTAATCACTATCTTAAAAAACTATCTGTGACCCTTGTTCATTGCTACTTTATTCGCAATAGCAAAATTCTGGAAACATCCCAGGATCCAAAGAATAGATGAGTGAATTAATAAATTGTGGTATGTATAATATATTTACACTATGACATACTACTGAGCTATAAGAGATGAAATCATGTAATTTGCTACTATATTATGAATGAAAATTATGCTGAGTGGAGTTAGAAGGATACAGAGCAATCTCTCTCATATGTGAGATATAATCAAATGGTGAGAGACAAAAAAAAAACACTTATGGATTGGCCCAAGGAACTTAGTTTACCAAGTATGGGTATGGAGGGTGAATGAGAAAGATCCCTGAGTCATTAGTGTAGGGATGGTGACATTCGTGGAGTTTGTGGGGAGAGGCAGTGAATAACTTTATTATGCCAGAGTGGGAAGAATAAATATACATATATAGGAATAGAATCAATATAACCTTTTCTGTTTGTAGATGGAGATTTTAAATGTTAAAATATTATATATACGTGCATACATATATATTCCACTGTGAATACTTTTTTATGTGCCAGTTTCCAAGTGCAACATAATCATTTTTCCTATTTTCCCAGCGTAATTTCACATTGAGGTGAAATACTATTCCAAAGGGAATAGTAAATCATGTTCTTGACTTTCAGTTCAATTTTACAACTAGTGTAACATGAAATCCCTGTTAAGTACAACTGCTGATGCCTTATTATACTGTGAAATAGACATTCACAGAGTCACCTATTGAAGATAAATTCAAAGCAAATATAGGCCAATAATCAAACAAAGTGAAAACTCTATGTGAGAAGATTAAGTAGAGTAATTATAGAATTATTTTTTAGAAAATTTGTCAGATTCTGAGCACTATATTCTTTAACTTAACCCAAAATGTAACTACATATCACACCAGCTTTCCATGGATTTTTAAAAGGTGTTATGCATAGATACTGAAGAAATAACTCAAAGGGATGGAGCACATTCGTTGGCTAGCTGGGTGGCTGGCACTGCATGGCCCACAGCACCAAGTGTGGCCCTTGTTGACTCCTGGCACCTCTGGCCTAGGGACCAAACCAGCTTATACAGCAGAAAGTAATCCTTGGGACATCTCACTGTGGGGAAGGCAACACAAAAATTTAAATAGAACGAGAGAGATAGTAAAGAATTTATGGCACTTGTTTTGCATGTGGCCAACCCCAGTTCAATCCCTGGCACTACATATGATCTTCTGAGTACCATCAGGATAAGGCATCTTTGACTACAGACACAGAGATCAGCCCTAAAGACTACTAGGTGTGGCTACAGAATCCCCTAAAAAACCACATGTTATTATATATAAAACATCTAAGAACATATATTTTATAATATAAAATAACAAATCACACAACATACATGTTAGATATGTAACACACATGACCTATATGTAATACATATACAATTATAATTACATGGATATGTTATTTGGACCTTTAGTGTTACACTTGATCTTAGCCAAAAGGCCAAGAAGCGGTGACCTTTAGTATTGAAAACACTGCTGATTTTATTTTTGCATTACTATTATAGAGAAATGTGTAGGTCTGTAGAAACAGATTATCACAATTGCACATGCATCAGTTGTATCTGTACTAGCTGCATTTTGATTTTTCTTGATTGACTGGAATGTTTCTTAGGGATAATATATTCAACATTCAACGATGGAAGTTTTTTCTTGTTACAGAATTACATTTAAACAATTTTCCTTTCAAACTATTATTTTAATCTCACTAATAATTGAGTTAATTTCAAGACTATATTTATATATCTTGGCACTTGATGTTTTTCTCTTGTAATTATTTCCAACTATTATTGTCAAAGTAGTCCCTTCCCTATCTTAACTGTCCTCCCCCTATCATTTCTACTGCCTTGGTATTATTCTCATACTATGCTGTTGGGGTTTTCTTATATGTATCTATCTTGTGTGTCATCTTTGAATCTTCCCATTAACACTCCACTCCATGTAGGTTTTCTTCAGCTAATGAGGAATTCATGGTTGTTCTTAAGTATTTGACCGATTCTCTATTCGAATAAATGAACATTCCATGATTTGCAGAGGTAAACAACTTTCTGGCTCTGCTGTCAACTTAGGAAGGGGAGGAGACTGTCCATGTGCGGACCACCTTCCCTGACATCTCCCTTACAGTTTCTTACATAGGGCAGAATATTGTTCTTGCTATCTCACTTATACTTTCTGTGGGACAGGTTGTGTGGTGACAAGGGTATCATTAGAGAAAAACATCGCCTAAATTCCCCTGTAAAATGAGACATTTAACAAGATTTACTTGTTTTCATCTTTGTGCATATGTGGAAGGGAAGTTTTTGTTGATATGGGTTTTGTTTGTGGTTAGAATGGAGTCAAATGTCTCATTCTATGATAATTTGCTATTAAAATGGCAAATTTGTTCAGGCATTAAAAATGAAAAGATATTCTCTCAGATCAGGGATGTCCTTTTATGTTTATGGCTAAGATTCATAAGTACATAGTTTATATATTTTTTTAACTTACAACCATATTTATATTAATAGTCAAACAATTAAAAATAATGACTAGGGATACACTTAAAAATGATGAGAATTTTTTTCATTTCTATCGTGTCCATAGCTATTGTTTATTAATATTTTTAATACTTTAGTATCTAAACATGAGGTACTTTATAATTAGAAAACAGCAAGTATTAGATTTTTTTAAATTATTATTAGAACTGAATTTCATTACTCTGCCTGGAGATTAGAAAAGCCCCAAGTCATAAAACTTTCCACTGATTTCAATAAAAATTCAATCCTAATGTCAAATCATTATAAGTTTATTAGGCACTTGTCATAACAACACTAATTATAAATTAGATCATTTTCTACTCTTTAGAATGAGGAAAGCAATTAAATTGGTGGTTTCATTAGAAGATGAACAGTTTTTAAGAGTATTTATTTTTGAAAATACGGTCGTAATATTTTCTCATCTTTTAAGTGTTCAGACAAAAACAGAGCTTAACAAAGTCTAGATCTAAGGAAATACAACAATTTAGTCATGAACATTCATGATTGTATTAATGAATTATATCATCTTCTAAGATGTGGCAACTTAGCTTAGAAATAAAATATTAGAATGTTTTTCATCATCTGAGACTTTACTTTTTAAATACAATTTAATTAGATGAATTAAAGGCAGTCAAGATCATATTACCTATTGTACAGTCTATTCTTTGAAAATATGCTAATTGCAGATTTATAAATTATGTGGAGATTAAAATCTTTGTAAATCCTTAAGCATTATAATTAGCCTTCATTATTGTTTTTTTTTTCTTGGCTAGCCAGATTTAAAAGCATATAAATGATTAATTTGAAATCAACCAAGCAGAAAGAAGAGTTTTCAATATTTAGTCAATTAGCTAATTCTATTTTTGCTTTGTTTCCTATCATTTGATTTCCCATGTTCATTTTTTGATGCTGCTAATGTAGCAGTAGGAAATTAAAATGATAACATCATAAAATTATTCAGATAACGTTTTTTTTCTTCATCATCAGTAGCTCACATACTTTCTTTTTTCCTTCACTCCCCCACCCCACCTGTTTTTTTTTTTTGGTCTGGGTGAGAGAATTCAGAGGAAATAAGTTTCTAGTACATAATGCTAATTTTTTTTAACTTTTAATTTCAAAGGTAACCACTGTCATGGGAAAACTCCTTTATGAACTTTTATTCTAACCAAAGCTGTACTTGCAATTCTGTGTGCCTGGTCTTTAATTTAAATAATATTGTGATGTAGTGATATTTCATGCCTTTTATCCAACATTGTGCTTTTGGAAAAGTTGCATTGATATTCTGATGACTCCTTGCTTTGACACACTTCCTTGTGTTTGTTTGCCCTGCCACCCCCCAAGCTTCCACCTGCCTCTGTCAGTTCTCTTTTACCACTAGCATTTAAATGAGGAAACTAAGCTTTCTAGAGACAAATAATATTCCCAAGGTTGCTCAACGGGGATTAGAACTCTGGAAGTGCATACAAGATTTCTCCAGCACTCTTAGTTGCTGCTGAGAACTGCTGGGAATTAGGAACCATCTGAACCACAAAGTGCTTGGATTGTGTATCATACATTCCATCTGGCTGTCTCCAGAATGAGCAAAACAGCCTCAGTTTTTTTCCCTTCGAGCACTGATTTAATAGAATAATTTAGTAAACATATATCTCAAATTAGTGGTACAATAAGATTCATGATATATAACAAAGAGCTAACGATGCTATTTTATACAGCTTTTGTCAAAACTGAAGTGGAAAGGAAACTGGCAACTTTTTAAATGTATAATTGAGGCAGAGGTTTTCCATTCAACAGTAAAATTGATCCAATATCTAGGAGTTATGCAAAAAAAGTACCTTTCTGAACAATCAGACAAGCAGCCTGGCAGAGTTATAAATATACTCAATATCATTATGTTTCAGATGCTCAGTTATTCTTACTACCCCACATGATCTCATAGTAATAGCTCCATTCTTTCAAAATTGAAAATACAGAGTTGACACAAGTGCTTGATTGCCCCTTGTTTATCTCATCTTAGCAAATTGCATGCTAGTTGACCTTAGCAAAAGTCTGTGTGAAATTTTTGGCAAATACTAAATTCTACAGGCTTGTCTGTTTTCTTACTTTTAATCTACATAGCAGAGTAGAAAATGATGTTTTATATTGCATTCTAGATACATAGTCCTGGATAACAAGCCTTTTGAAACTAAGTTGATAATAAAATTTGAAGTCTGTTCTTTAGTTTAAAAGCTTGTAAGCACACCCTTTAAGTACTTGGTAACCCATTAACTTTCAGTCTAAGGATGTGGAGGTGGAAACCTTGCCTATGGAAGCCTTTGTTTTTTGTTTTGATTGGCCTCTAATTTATGATGACCTTTATAGTCTTCATGGAAATTATAGCAGAAGATTACTATAGTTTCTAAAAAATTATTGAACCACAATTTGGTTCTTTTATTAAATATTTCGTCAGTAAATAGTTATGGTGCTATTAAATTTTTTTCTATTAAAGAGATCCCAGTCATTAGAGCAATTTGCTTGCATGTGACCTAACTAGGTTCCATCTCCTGCATCACATATGGACCCCTCAGTACCATAAAGAGTAATTCTTCAGTATAGAGCCAGGTGTTACTCCTTAGCAGTGCCATATGTGGCCCCCAAACAACAACAACCACAACCAAAAAATAACTTTAGGGGGTTGAAGCAAAGGCACTTGTTTTATAAAGGGACCATTCATATTTGATCTCTGGCAACCATATGGTCCCATAAGTCCTTCATGAGTGATCCCTGAATGTAGAGAAGAAGTAAACTTGGAACATCACTGGTGTCCTTCACCAAAAGAACATGACAATATGAGTATCTCCACTTTTTTAATCACATATTTGTCCCTATATCTGTTCCAATTTTTCTAGAAAATCTATTTTGGGAGAGTTTAATGTTATAGAAGGGCCAAAAATAAATTTTGAATGATTTGGACTGTTTTAGGAAGGTTTGGGCCCTGTCCTAAGGGTGAGGAAGAAGAAGGTTGCAGTAAAAGTTTGTGATATGCCTTCAATAATGCATTTGGCACTGGTGCAAATAGTGGACTAATTAATTGTATTACTTTGAGGTGGCTGTGGCTCCTTGGTTTGTTTTTGAGTCAGATGAAAATTGTTGTGTCCCCTTAATAAAGCAGGCATACTTGACATTTATAAGCTTAAGGACTTGTTTTCCCCCAAGATAATGCATTTTTGTTAGCATCAAGAAATAGCAAGATGCTGATTTATTAAAAAGACAGGTAAATAGTCAAGATTCAATAGATATCGATATTTTAAAAAATGATAGATAGCAGAACTATCACAATCTGCCATAGAATGGCACAAGCAACAAACATGTAATTGTATGTAACTATGTGGCAGTAAGAAGTTGGTTCTATTAATTATTCATAATAGCGATTCTACTTTTGAAATTTGGAATGTGTTTAGTACACACATTTAATTAAATGATACATTTTAAAAAGCTGAACTCTTTTTAAACAACGCAGCGTTCTATAGGATTTATATTTTTAAATGATGTTGGAAAATGTATTTAAAATTATTTTAAAATTAGTTCAAAGAATAGTGAAAATACTACTCACACACACCTTAAAATTCTGAACATTGCAAAAGTAATGCCTTTTTTCCTTTAAAGTTTTACCTAAGTCATTTGAACTATATATAAATACCGATACTGAAAAAATTTATATTGAATATGCTTTCATGTGTTATATATAACCTCTTTTTCACATTCTCTTTATTAGTATAATTCATTACTTTAGAGTATGATAATCAGCCACCTACTAACTGTGTGCCCTTGAGGAAGGTCTTATTATTACTTGTTCAAGCTGCTATTCTAAAAAGACATAGGAAAAAAGATGAGATAGCTTTTTACATTCTTTCCAGTTCTAAAATTCTATGGATTCTATGATCCTATGTCTTGTCTCTCTCTCTCTCTTTCTCCCTGTGGATTCTGATATCCTTTGTTCATCATGCTCTTTTACAAATTGGAATCAAAGACTACTTGGCTGAGTGTCAGTTGGCTGACAATCTGTGACAATATATTATTTTGTGCAAATGTTACCAAATGAATAGCTAGAAAAACTTGTCTCTTTTACAATTCTAAACTCACGGAGTTTGATGAATAGGATCTAATTTTTGGCATTTTTACCTTTAAATGCCATCGTTTTGATCTTTGTAGCACGTTCATTTATATAACAAACTTTAAAACCCTTTCTACTTACACAAATGAAATGCAGGGTAAATCTCTTGTCTCTTGCTCTCTTGATTCCTTCTTTGCTGACCACCGGGTGGGTGGAAGAATCAGTGCTTCTCTTAGATGAATTGTTTTGGCAAAATGATAACTTTTTTATATTCGAGTTCTTCTCATTTACTTTTTTTCTTAGCAATCTTCATATAAATGCATTATTTTTTAGGTCAAGTTTAGTATCTAAATACCACTGAATCCATTCCATACTCCAGATATTTAGACTTTAGTTAGTATTTACTAAAAGGGTTTTCAGGGTAATTCTCTCAAGTATATATTAAGTCAAATTCAGTAGTAATTGACTATTGGTGTCTCTATTTTTCTCCCAAATGAGCTGGTTCCTAAGCTGTGTCACTGTCCTGAAATTTTAGCATTGGGAAGACTTGTGATATGTAAATTATTTTTTCAGTCAAAAATATGTAAATCTGTACTTTGCAATTGTGCTCAGAGGAAAAGACTTAATTTGAGAAAAAAATAAACAAAGCCTTTTTTTTCTTCCTTGGAAAGTGAAATTTGCATGGCTTTCATATGGTATAAATGTTTGCATAAGAAATTTATCTTTAATTTGACATCTACATGGCTTATTGCCCTTAGATGACTTGAAGCAAATTCAAAGGACAGTAGATACTTTTAAATTCTCTAAAACTGCCTACTATTTTTAAGATTTTAATTGAGAAATAATTATAATGTGTAAGCACTGTCTTTATTAAGTTAAGTAAACTGGAAGGTAAAATGTTATGTTGTACTCCTTTTAACTGGTTTTTAAAGGAATGAGCTTCAAATTTGAGAGATTTACTTGAGATATAGTGAATTTAGTGAAAGGAAATATAACAACTTCATCTTTCCTGATCATTTTAATATTTCTTGTATTAATAAAATATCAGCTGTTGCAGTGAGATCATCTATAATGTCCATCCTATCAAAGATTTAGAAGCACTAATGATTATTTTATGAAATATGGTTTGTCTTCTATGCAGTAACACTGACATTATATCAAAAAACTAAAAAAAATAGTTTGGCACATTTTTATTTTTGACCTTTTGGACTTTGTGTTCAAATAATTCACTCTTTTTTTATCTATTACTCTCAGAGAAAGTAAAATAATTACATCACATGAGGAAATATATTATTCCTGATATTTTATTTGGTAATATACTTGGCACTTGGCATTTTACTTTACATTGTTAAATATGTGTGGCATCTGATACATCTATAAAAGATGCATTTATTTATTTACTTAAACAATCTATGTATTCAAACAGTTCTTCTTTTTTTTATTTGATTTTGAGTCACACCCAATAGTTCTTAGGGTTTACTTCTGGCTCTGGGCTCAGAAATCACTTCTGCCTGGCTTAGCAGACCATCTGGGATGCCAGGAATTGCCCTAACCTCTGTTGCTCTTGCTCCTGTCCCTTCAAACAGTTCTTAAAGTTAGACTATTAACCTTAGTTTTGTCTGTGTCTATTTACTTCACATAGATTTTATATCCACGTAAGGTAAATACGGAGAAATAAGCTTCATAAGTGGAAACCAGTTCACATAGAAATTCTGAGTAAGTTTTCAAAATCAAATGGAAAGAAATCAAAATAAAAGAAAACCAATATCATATAATAAAGTTGGCTATTTTTTTTTTTTGGTTTTTGGGTCACACCTGGCAGTGCTCAGGGGTTACTCCTGGCTCCATGCTCAGAAATTGCTCCAGGCAGGCACGGTGGACTATATGGGGCACCGGGATTCTAACCGATGACCTTTTGCATGAAAGGCAAATGCCTTAACTCCATGCTATCTCCCGGGCCCCAAAGTTGGCTATTTTTAACTGACTAGTTTTAAGTAGTATAAGTAGATCCCTTTATTAAAGAAAATAAAATAAAATGGACTTGAAGACTTAGGACAAAAAATATGAAAAATACTCTGGAGAATATGTTTTATTTTGCATTCTTCCAGATTTTATATTTATATCTATTTATAAATACACCACATATACTCAAATGCCTATATAGCACACCATTAATTATTTTGTCCAATGAAATGACTTATTTGAGGACGAAAAAAATGTTTCATATAGAAATACTAAAAATCTGGCTAACTAAAGACTATTCAATCTGTACCAGTTTAAACAAAGAACTTAATCTCAAATGCAATGTTTTATAGGTAACTGAAGAACTCTTACAAAAGAAAATATTGTTTTTAACATACACTTTCCATCTAAGAAAGATGTGTAGAAGCAATTACAGTAACAGTCTTTTACTTTGGTTAAGTCTGTATTTATACTTTATATTTGTGTTTAACTATTTTCTACATGTCCTTGGGCAAGTTAATTAACCTTTGAAACCCTTGATTTTCCTGTCTCATGTATAGAAAATATGACTTTGGTCTGATGTTTATAGTATGAATTGAATGCAGCAACCTCACTGAGCATTCATCAAAGTGACTGCGTCAAGGTAAACTTTCCCAAACATTAGCCATGCCACTGAGAATTGGGGTTTTAAAACGGGTATTTAGTATGGCCATAAAAATTTGATAAATTTAGAAAACAATTTTCGATCAGTAGTAGAAAAAGAAAATAAATTTGATATATGAAACTCAGAGAAAATGTAAGTTGGCATGGTTAAGAAAAGCTATTAGACCAGAGAGATAGTGTAATAGGCAAGGCACTTGCCTTGCACACTACTGAATACAAATTATTCTACTTGGATTTCCTACACTCCATATGGTCCCTGGTGCACCACCAAGAGTAATCCCTAAGCACAAATCCAAAGTAAGTGGGGGCCGGGCGGTGGCGCTGCAGGTAAGGTGCCTGCCTTACCGCGCTAGCCTTGGACGGACCACGGTTCGATCCCCCGGTTCCCATATGGTCCCCCCTGCCTGCCAGGAGCGACTTCTGAGCGCATAGCCAGGAGTAACCCCTGAGCGTCACTGGGTGTGACCCAAAAACCAAAAAAAGAAAAAAAAAAAGTAAGTGCTAACCCATTTCTGCCCTTACTCATTAATAAATAACTAACTAGCTAACTAACAAAGGAGAGAGGTACAGCTATTATTAAATGAGATTACTTCTCTATCATGAAGGAACAATTCCAGAGAGAATTAGCAAAATCTGTTTACCTATGCCTACCAGGTAGAGCATGGTACAGTTTGAAATAAAAATGGTAAATCCTGAGAATGTGGTTAGAAAGAAAATTCATTTGAGTGATAGAATTATGTTTATTTTCTACAGATTTGGGGTTCTAAAAATGTGATTTACAGAGTTTATAGCAAAAGCAGTCAAGGAAGAAGAACTAAAGATACGGATTGAGGCTTCAACAGAGGCATAGTTTAGCTGGGACTATGGGTGCTGTGAGAGAAATTTTAAGGATGAATGTGATAATATACATGAAACACTCTCTGTTTCTTGGAAGAAAAGTTCTATAAAAACATAACATATTACTGATTCTTAGAATGAATGGCGAAGGTTGAAAGATTTCAGACATAGGGAAAGGGCATAATCGCAATCCAGTAAGAAGCAAAGGATATTGAAAATGGAAGGTCAGGCTAAGATAAGAAAGTTTTAAAGCTCCTTATAAAAACATTCCACACCTAACCACATAAGCACACACAGATACACTCAAGTTTTAACTTGGACTATCCTTCTTTTAAGTTACTTTGTAAAATAATAGATTATTTGAAAGGTTTATTTTACTTTCAAGTTAACTGCATTTAGAATGGACTCATTTAAGCCCATAAAGTTATAATGAATACAGTTAGCAGAAAGAAAAGAGCAGAGTGAACTGGGGACAAATGTCTAAGAAAATAAACGTAAAAGGAAATGTACAATGGGAACAGTAAAGAAGTTGGCTAAAAATTATGGCTAAAAATTATTTTGCCATAAACTTCAGGAAAATTTTCTGAAGGATTGAAAAATTTTTAAGTTCCTTTAAAAGATCTGCTTGAAGTGGATAAGAAAAGTAATAGCTTGCAAGTGGAGTTATGACCACTTTTAGATATGCAAAATGAATTGGAGGAAATACAAGGAAATTAGAGTGGACCACCCAACGGGTTTCATGTGGAGTTGCTGATTACAAATCCGGATCTTTGTAATTGATGCAGAGGTGGTACTCAGGTAACTTGGCCAACAGAATGCCTTTGAAACAAATCAAGTGTCCAAATTACAAGCACAATGGAATTGAAATGTGTTGACATTGAATATCTGGATTCTCTTAGAATTTAAATCTGGATATAAATGTTAGATTCATTAAGCAAACCAATTAAGTCTTCAGAACAAATTGTTCTAATTAGAATTCTTGAATTGGTAGAACTGGTGTTCTATTAATAAAAGCCTTATGATTTTTGTGGAATAGTGTAGTAAATGTTCACAAGGAGCAATTGAGTACTATGGTATTATCATAACTCAAAATAATATGTTTTGTTATATGTCTGGTACATACTCCAGAGAATATTCATTGATTTTTTTTCATTTGCAACTACCATGGCCACAGGAATCTTACGAATGAAGTAATTCAATGCCTTGATTTCAGAATGTTATCTGATTCTTTTATGTAGCAATCCAACATGTTTGTGAAAGAAAATAAGGAAAGAATAATGTGCCTCAATATTTTGCTTTTGTATTTTTGTATATTTGATACTTGCAGAAGGAATCCAATTGACTTTTCATGTTTTTCATAAACTATTTTTTTTCTTTCATGCCCCTCTCTTTTTAGGTGACAAAGTCTTTTAAAATGTTTTGTTGTTCATAACTACATAGTATTTGGGATTTTGGAGTGAGAGTGAGTGCTAACATCTTGCATTGAATCTTCCCTTTTTCGGGTCTGACAGCTGAGTACATGCCCCTAAAAGTCATAGTATCAGTAATAGTGCTTTGAATCTATGGACAACTTCATTTGTTTAATGCTATAGGTGTGTCCTATAGGAACATACCAATTTAACAGAATGAAGAACTAACAATAAGAGCCTACTAAACATTCTGTCAATGTATTAATGATTTCATTGTAGATACAATAATTTTCACAAACATGCTCTCTACTGTACTTTTACTTTCATTTTTTAAAATTTTCTTCTCTTACTTCTATTTTTCTTTATATATTTTTAATAATTTTGCTTTCAGTTATCTAGAAACAAATGGTTTATGATCAACTATGTCAACTATGTGATGCACTTTCATTAAATAAAATTTAAGGAGACTGGAGGCGTGTAAAAAATTTAAAAAGAGTTTTGTGGCTTTGAGACTATATATGACAGTGCTTGGGAGTTATCTCTAAATATGTGCACTGGGGATCACGTAGTATAGGGTCTTCAAATACAAGTATGTACATAGGCCATTGAGGTATATCTCTAGCCATCAAATCCTTTGATTGCTATCAAGTTATATCTAACAACCTTATTTATTTACTATTTTTCATCACTAGCAAGTAATTCAGATATCAGTGGTTTCCCTACTGAATTGTGCCATTATCTCTTAGCTGACTGTTGCATTTTCCATAACCATTTATTCTTTTTTTTTGTTTTGTTTTGTTTTTGTGTCATACGTGGTGTTGCTCAGGGGTTATGATTTGAACCAGGGTTCATCTGGTGTTGGAAGCATGCAAGGCAAATGCCTTACCACTGGGCTATTGTTCTAGCCATATCACTTATTCTTATCTATTCTCAAGTAAAACTGATGATACCTTTAATGTGTAAATCAGATCATGTCCTTAGAAGGTCAGGAACTACCTCCCATCCCCACCCCATGATGTCCATAATAAGCCTTTTAAAACCTGTAACTTTGTCATGGGTATTATTTCAAGCAAAGGCTGATGGAAGTTCAATTGATGTGAAGAGACATTTTCATCACTACCTTAAATACTAAGAAGAATGAAAATTTGGGGGAGTGAGAAATCCAAATTTGAAATACTTCTAAATTAAAGTTGTTGTTGTTGTTTTCTTCAGGAGAACAGCCAGGGAAATAATCAATAACAGAGCATCTCCTTTCCTTCCTCCTTCCTTGGTCTCCTTCCTCCTTCTTTCTCCTTTTCCTCTTTCTCCTCATCTTTTCTCCCGCTTCTTCCTATTTTTCAGTCAAAGTGATCATTGAAGCACTTGGAAGTTATCATTGCCTTACTAAAATAGGTCAAAAATCCTTGCTTTATGACTTGAGGGATAGTGTAGAGATTAAGGCAGTTGCCTTGCATATAGCAGACTTTGATTCTAGCTGCTGGCACCCTGTATGGTTCTCTGAGTATCTCTAAGAACAAAAGCCACTAGTAAGCCCTGGACATTGCTAGTTGTGATTCCCAAACAACAACCAAAGAACCAAAACAACAAAAAAATCCTTTGTCCCATTTTCTCTAGAATTTGTGGCTATTTGCTTCTCCAAATTCATGTAGTTCATTTTTTTTCCTTTCTGCTGCTACTAATTTGATTGTGAACAGCTGGAGTAGATCCAAAGAGATGGAAGAAATTTTTACTTTATTCCTACATTCTTCCCATTCCCCATTGCCCAAGGCTCTGGAAATTATCATGCTGAGTGAAGTTAGTCATTAGAAGGACACACTCAGAATGACCTCTCCCATGTGGGATATAAAAAAACAAAATAGGGTTTAATGAATGACTAAAGGCAACGGAAACTGAATGAATCTTTAGTAGGAAGCTCACCACAGGAGGTCACGTTAGGGGAAGTTGGCATGGCGGAGAGGCACTAGGACCACAGTGGAGGAATATTGCTGGCTAGATTAACATGAAATCCTTTCATCATAGTGTAAATAACACTGCCTAAAAATGTTAAAAGTGATTAAAAAGTAGAAAAAAATGAAACTATGATCAATTTGTTTGAAAGTTTGATATATTGCTAAATGTATATATAAAGATATATTTGATATATATTTAAAATATTTTATTTTTGTTACACATTTTAAATATTTTTGCTGCTTTGTTTTTGAAGATAAGTGTGGCAGCTACTTTTAAAACTTGATTAATATTTTTAATAAATTAGAAAATAAAATTACCTAAATTGAAAACTTATTACAAATCAGATTTTCATTTTTTTATGGAAACAAAATCAGCTTTCTATCTACTATTATTAGGTCACTCAAACTCTTCAGTTTGGGGGATTGTACTTTTGAAATAATAATATCTTTATATAGAATACTATGGCTAACCATTGGTTTCTAAATGAAGCTTTAATAATCAAACTAGAAACATTTAAAAAATCTTATGTGCTCAACTTAGCTGTTAGCTGAAATAATGTCTGCTTATTTTTGCCAATAGATGTCAGTGGTTGATCATATTCAAAAATTATTGCAGATATGCTTGCTGTATGCCAATGTTAAAAGTCTAGCTTTTACAGGAATGTATTTCTTAAATGATCCTTTTCATTATTTCACCTTGGGAAATGATATATGACATGATAAAGTTAACACAGGAAATGGTAAGAGATTCGCTGATTGCAACTACTGAAATCGATAAGAAACATTTACAATAATGAAAATGACTTTTTAAGATGCTTTGTTTATAGAGATTAATGTATATTTCTCCAGCTAAGGAATTTTCAATGTATAATATACTTTTCATATGTGTAGTACATTTTTCATATGCAATTCTGCTTTGTGAAAAATTTTACTCAGGTGTAAAGCAACCTATTTTTGAAAAAAAATACAGAAATACTGTATAGATAGTTTTCAAATAAAGTTTGACTTTTTAAAAAATCTTGAGTAGGTACATAATGAGTAAATAGCTATTCGTTCATACCTGTTCAGAGATTACGAATGTTGCATTTATAGGATTGACCTTCCCTCAAATGATCAAGACCTTTATCACTAGGTCAGAGAAAACCTTTTGAAGCATTTAGGTCCTTAAATATCTCAAGAAAAGTTATTACCATACATGAAAGAATGAAACATGTCTAGCCTTATGGTCTTCTCCAAAAATAACTTTTTTTTCAATATAAATCTGTCTTAAAATATTTATTAAGATGCCATGTTTTACAGTTATTCATAGTTGAATTTCAGGCATAGAATTTTCCAACACTGTATATATCCCTCTGCCTCCTCCTCCAATTTTAAATATTTTAGCTGAAAAAAATTTCAGAGGAAAGTTGAGTAGACAGACACATAGAGGAAAATGGTGAATATGAAAATAGTTTTATACTTAGAGTTGCTCTGGAGATTCAAACTGGAGAGACTGAACTCATAATTTTCTAGATATTTCCATTTAAAGACTGAATTATAAAGTGTTAGATATATTCATATTGCTGTATTACTTAAATTAACAAAAGGGATATCTATATATACATAGTACTATATAAACTATATGAATACCTTATATGTATATGCATGTGTAAATTTATTAATCTGCAACACAAATACTAATGCACACATATACTTCTTAGAAGAATTATTAGAACAAAAGACTTCATATTTATTTTGAAATTGTATTTTCTTGCTCTCCAGGTTTATGTGATGTTTCTCTGGAGAATTTTTACACAATAAAAGGAAAAATAACTGTTTATAAGCATAAATCTTTCTTTTATATTTGCCTTGGTCCTTGGGCAACATTCTGAAACTTAATAAACTTGAATTTTGTTGGAAGAAAAGTGAAGGTAATTTAATGGTCAGGACCCTGTCAAAGAAAACTTGTTTCCTGGAGAGTTCTGAAATTCAAGCAGGCTCGCTTCTCTCTGGTCAAGTGTTGGCAAGAGACCAACTACTTAAAGATACTCTGAAAGCCTAGGAAGGCAGAACCTACCAAACAATATGCAATTTTATTGATTTAATTTGCCAGATAAGATTGGATCATGCCCAGTGGTGTTTAGGATGTCCTCTTAACTTGGTGCTCAGGAATCCTAACTTGCAGGGTTCAGGGAATATTAGGGGTGCTAGGGACCAAAATCCAGGGCAGCCATGTGTAAGACAAACACCTTACATGCTGTACTCTCTTCAACCCCACTAGGCAGTTTGAAAGTGATGCTTTAATGTAGGTCATTTCAGAGAAGAAAATTGAATGTAATGTAAATTGAATGTAATGGGACATTTACTAGACTTAGAAGACATAAGTTTTAAATTTTGAAATGGTCATTCTGGTTAAAACATAGTTAGAAGGTCACTCACTTCTGACCCAATAAAAAGAATGGACCAAAATGGAGATGGTTTCTTGTAGTTCCAAAATAACATTACATATTCCAGCATATACAATTATTTTATATTTAAACCAGTTCATTGAATATATCCTATGCATATGAATATCCTTTTGTTATTGAGTATTCCAACTGTCGCTACATAAAGAATGAAGAATGAAGGAACAAAAATTTTATACCATCACACTGGTCTGTTCATGAAGAGCTCACGGCCTAGGAACTCCTACATAATATTTTAGAGCAAAACTTGAATTTGTGCAAATCTCTCTCCCCAGCTTTTCCTTTCTTACGAGGAATTACATCAGAATTGCTGCTCCATCACTTAATTCCTGTAAGAACTGGCCAGACGGAACTTTGATTCTTTCAATTGTTAAAGTATGCTAACATGGGCAAGCTTTAGTGAATTTCAAAAATATCTGTGACATATGCAAAACCCGAACACTGTAGCTGTACAACATAAGTATTCAAAATTCCTATTTCACTGACTTTTCCAACTCTATTATGTTGATCAAAAGAAGATTAATTTATTAGAAAAAGAAATTAAATAGGTAAAATATAATAACATAGATTTACTGGAAAGAAAACTATAATATAGAATACTATGTTAAAATTGTTTTCTATATTTTTGGAGTTTTTGCTAGCAATATTCTTTTGTGAGCTGGAAATGCATGCCACTGTTCACAAAAAGAAAGCAAGTTTAAAAAGTTCCCAGAGGAAACTTTAATTCTTGGAGAAGTAGGTCAGACTATAATGTGTTGGAGGGTGAGATATGAGTTATTATTTCAAAAGAATGGTAACTTTTTGTATTGTTTTAAGAAGCCGAATATGTATTAACAGCCAGCAGCAACCACTTCAAGATAAAATAAGCCTCACTTTCCTGTCTTGAATTTCACTGTGCATCTTTTGTATCTTTTTCTTTCCTGTTTTGATATTTTAGGGCACACACACATTTAATCTCTGGAGTTGATTCACATGGTACTTAGGGCACTAAGCAGAGATCTACTCTGGCCTACATGCAAATCATGTACTCAATCAGTTGAATTTCTCTCTAGCCCTTGACTGATTATCTTTATGCATTTTAACTAAATTAATTATTTAGTGTTGTTGTTGTTGCTATTTTGTCACACCAGCTGTATTCAGTGGAAACTCCTGGTTCTTTTCTTTCTTTTTTTTTTTTTTTTCGGCCACACCCAGTGATACTCAGGGGTTTCTCCTGGTTATGCGCTCAGAAATCGCTCCTGGCTTGGAGGACCATATGGGATGCCAAAGGATCCAACCATGGTCCATCCTAGGCTAGCACTTACAAGGCACATGCCTTATGGCTTCCGCTACAGCTCTTACTGGAAACTCCTGACTCTGCAATGAGGGATCACGTCTGGTGAACTTGGGGAACCATATATGGGATTGAACCCAGGTCTGCTGTGTGCACTTAACTGCTGTACCTTACCTGCTGTACTATCTCCCAGTCCTCTAAAAATTATTTTATGGTTAACAGTTATATTAATAAATATTTCCTATTGGTATGTGGGCTCTTAAAAATTTTCAATCATGTTGATTTGGTTGAATCAAGATACTAACACAGAAATTGTGTCTTTCTATTAGAACATTTAGAGTTAAGCAAACTAGGGGAAAAATGAAAAAAGATTAGAATTTATAATTTATTCTTTAGCTTACACTCATTTTTGACTGTTAAACATGAAATTTTAATGATCAATGATACAAGTGATTACCCAAGAGAACTCTGATTTACATATGTAATCTATACATTTTTAAGTCATAATTTTAGTGCTATTAAACCCAGTGTTTGTCTGACACTAGTACCCAGGGAATACTTTTGAAAGTTTCTGAGGACATCACACATGGCAATCTCAAATGCTAACTATGATTCTCCCAAACATCTTTTACTTTTCTACCAAACATCTTAATTTGCTTTTGATATAGACTATTAGCACACCTATAATTCATTATTGTGTAGAGAGTATTATGGAATCTAATTTTCTTTCCATTTTGGATCAATATAAACTCTCCATTTTTCTCTCCTTTATATAAAATACATCTTTTTATTTTTTGCTACTTATCATCCTTTCAATATTTTAAAGTGTATCACTATTTCTAGTGCTTCCATTGTTCAGTTTCAGATGTTTTTCTTTTAAGGCTAAAATTAAATTCTATTTTTCACGGCTTCTGGTGTTATAAATCTTTTTTAGCAAGAGACCCTCAACACTGATATATTCTGAAGGCATGCTACAGTGACTTCAACTTCTTTCTTTTAGTAAAAAATCAATAACTCTCGAGTCTATCATCATATAACTAGTATTCTGATTGTTTTTTTTTCAAATTCCCCATATGTTTATGTTTACCATCGAGAGCTCTTTTATGTACCTTATTATAACTCAGGGTTATTATTGGATTTGGGTTTTATGGATTGTTTATTTTGGTGTTTTTTTTTAGATATAAATTCACGTGGCATAGAATGGGGCATTCATGTATGCATCGACTGAGCATTTTCTCCAGCACTCACTTTCTCATTTCTTGAATAATGGAATCTCTGGATTTTTATTAATCATATTTTCCAGTTCTCTTTGTGGTCAGCCAAGCCCGTTATTTAGAGATTGTCCAGGTGTCTATACATGAAGAAATTGGTAGATATTCTAGATAAATTTATGAGAAAATTTCTTGTCCTCTCTTTTCTCTTGCTCTTTTGGTTGAAGTGGTATAGCAAGAAAGAGGAACAAAGAGATAAATTGTCAGAATGTCAGGTTGTTGTTTTGGAACAGGATTCTTTTTTTTGGGGGGGGGGCGGGTCACACCCGACAGCTCTCAGGGGTTACTCCTGTCTCTTGTGCTCAGAAATCACTCCTGGCAGGATAAGAGAACCATATGGGATTCCGGGATTCAAACCACCACCATTTTTCCTGGGTCAGTTGCGTGCAATGCAAATACCCTACTGTTGTGCTCTCTCTCTGCCCCAGAATCTGGAACAAGATTCTTGATTTGATAGCCATCTCTGGATGGATCTGAGGCTAAGTGCTCTTGATTGATTAAGTCATAGGATATTGAATATTTGCTAAAGTAACATAGACAATCAACTGATTAGTAGTTGTGTATAATTAAATTATGTTAAAATTCCCTCAAGATGATTTTAAAGTATCACAGTAAAATTCATTTTTGTTCAATTTCCCTAATCAGAGTCACTTTTTAACCTCCCTGAAAAATAAATTAGGTATAGTTTCTCAAAAGGCAAATGAGTACATAACTCTAAACTCTGTCCCATGGTCCTAAATTTCTTATTTTGAAAAAATATTGGGAAGTAAAAAAAAATCAATCAATCAATTGAGCCACTTTGCCATTTGAAGAAAACGTACATACACATCAGAAATTTTAACACTTACTGCTTCTGTGGGCTTCCTGAATCTTTGTTAATAAAAGAACAGTGAGGAATAGTATAGCAGGTAGGGTGTGCCTTGCACACAGGTTTGACTCCTGTTTGACTCAGTTTTTATCCCCCAGTAACCTATATGGGCATGAACTCCACCAGGAGTTATTTCTGAGTGCAAAGCTAGGAATAACATCTGAAGACTGCTGAATGTAACCTAAAGGCAAGCATACTAAAAAAGAATATTTAAAAGACAAGCAAATATACAAATGGCATATTTTTGTGCACTTAATTTTTGGAAAGTTGTGTAAACTGAAAATCATAGGAGGAATTGAAAATAATTTTAACTGTTAGCTAGAAAAAAGATAATATATACCAGTATGTATATATGTGTATACAAGTATATGTATGCTTTGCCACGCCCAATGGTGATCAGCTCTTACTCCTAGCTCTGTGTTCAGGAATCACTCTTGGGGGGATTTGGTACAGTATATGGTGCCAGGGATTAAACTCGAATTGGCTAATGTGCAAATTAAGTGCCCTATTCACTACTCTCTAACCCAAAGAACATTATTTTTATGACATTTTATTGGAGCTATTATGTGAAATAATTTTAAAAATTGCTATGTGTTTTAGAAGCAAAGAAATAAACCATACGCTCCCTAAACACCTCCGTCATGCACGCTCATTTGCCATATGGATATTCCTTGCTGCCCATTTCTTTCCCTGAGGTCCATGGCATACTAGAATGCTCAGTATTCTAACATGGGATCATCTGACAAAGCTTTAATTTAAATGGTGTAATATGTTTTCTCCTAAACAACTTCTCCTGACCATTCATATTGCATTTCTTCTTGCTGTATTCTCCCAGAATCAGATCCTATGATTAAGTTAGTTTCACAGATACTAGCAAAGATAAACACAGTGTCTCTGCCTGCACTTTGTATTGGGGTATTATGATCATTGATTATTTTTCAGAAAGAAGGTATTTATACATGTGTGCTTTCATTTAAAAGATATATTAGATACCATTTCTTTTTGTGGATGCAGTCACAATATATTGTGACCATAATATAATGTTCTGTTTCCTAAGAGCTTAGTTCATTTATTTCCATAGTCAATATAAGTGAGAATTTAATAGATTTATTTTTCTTCCTTTTTTCTTTCTCCTTCTGGGTAGTGACCTCCTTGAAGATAACTTTATTGATAAAATACCCTATATTCAACTTATGTAGAATTAATAAGTTTATAAAATGAAAGAAAACCTAAAAGGATTTTCAAGGAAATAACTTGATGTAATGACATCATTTAGGACATCATAAGATATCATTTTAGAAGCTTAAATTAAACTACTTTTTTCTAGAATTTGTGGTTTTGTTGGGGCACTTTGATTACTGAAAAGCAAAGTTGTTTCTCATTAATATTTTTATGGTTGGCAACAAATACGTTTAAAGACTACAGAAATAAAACTGGAAGTGGTATATTTTATAAATTAGATACTATGGGAGTTTAGAGGTATGACCACATGACATTGGGAATAGCATCAAAGTCAAATGTTATTTTCAGTGAGAGTAAAGCATAAGGAATAAATGATCAGTGGAAGAAGATTATAAGGGGCATTGTATAAAACTGAATATAGCCAGCAAATATATGAGTTTACAAACTGACATACATTAACTAAATCTGAGAAAGCAAGAGAAGATGCTTATTACAATCTGATGGAATTCAATTCCAATAATGCTATTTTAATTTCAGATATTAGTCGGTATATGGGTTTAATATCAAAAATTAGAATACTGTTTGTAGGCAATGAAAAAGAAGCACTAATGAATAATTTTACATTTGGATTTCTATGACTGGAAAAAAAGCTAATGGGTACAAGAACATGGTACTATAAATAAGATTGAAATTAGTAAAGATTATTGAGAATTAAACTTAAGATCAGAGCAATAGTATAGGAATAATACAATCCCTTGCCTCCCTCCCATATTATCTCTAGAACACTACTAGGATTGATTCCTGCATGCAGAGCCAGGAGTTACCCCTGAGCAATGTCAAAGTTCCTTGGGGTATACTTTACATCTGCCATCTAATGAAAACAAATTTCCAAATACAAATGCTAATTGGAGTTTTAATGAATTATTAAAATAAAAATAATGAATATTCAGATGTTGCAATCAATAGTTCAGTAAATTATTGTGGAGAGAATAACTAAATGGATAATAATGGAAAAGCTAAAAAATGTCAAAACAGTTCAAGATTCTTTTTATCATACTAACTCTAAAAATAAGTTAATAAGCTTGTCTATTTCTTTGTGTGTGAAAGAAACAGGGCTACTGGGGATGAAACACTAGACAAACAAAAGGAATGAACAAGTTATTTATTTTTTAGTATACTCATGACTTACATGCTCCTATACAACTTTTTATAGATTTTCATAGTCCAACTCGTTATTTATATCTTTGGTTTCTCTAGGATAGAGGTTCCCAAACTTACTTGGCCTACCTCACC